>JAYMFT010123220.1:0-13207 GCA_038088735.1 Panulirus argus | reverse complement strand
ACCTTCTCATGTCTTTCCCAATAACTATGACCTGGCTCATTTCAAGAGACAGGTTTTTCACTTTCTCAAAAGTTCGTAAATACTTTCCCTGTCTTTTTTTCCCCCCCTTTCTCAATTCTCTCTATATTTCAATTAGGGCCCGGCCTTGTTGTGGACTTTTGTCCGTGACTGGAGCCTTTAACATAAAAAAAGAAAAAAAGATTAAGGGAACTCTTACCAAATACCACTGAGGTACCCCTGGGGGCCCACCCCGTCCATCCCTGTGGGTTCACTTCCGTCCTTTCCCTGGGAGACGCCTTCCTCCCTACCCGAGGGAGGCCACGTCCCGGTCCTCCACACGCTCACACCATTGGAAGATTACCTTTACCTTTGTCAGGTTCACCCTCCTCTTCCCCCAGCCCATACCTCCAGGGGACTACTCTCCCCAGCTTATACCTAAATGGGACTATTCTCCCCAGCCCATGCCTCCTCTGTGGGACTACTCCCCCAGCCCATACCTCAATGGGGCTATTACATCATCCATGACCTCCGTCCTCTCTGCTTCTCTACGTAAACTTTCCAGTGGACACGTGATGGTGTTTCGCGTTATCCTTCCATAACCCTGGGACTGGAAGTGCTTACGTAACGTCGTAGATTTCCCCATTACCCTGGAAGCATCTATTCTAACCTTGAAGCACCAACCATTATATATATATATATATATATATATATATATATATATATGAGGAAGAATAAGCAGCGTTTGCCCTTGGATTGTGAGGCAAGAGGGCAGGACAGCCATCAAGATAGTGGTTACCTTCGACCTCATTGTCCAGAGGGGCTGGAGCTTGAGAGTGAAGTTTGCACTGTCAACACTGAGCCGCCGGAGGTCGCCACCGCCGTCAACAGTTGCCTCTGGGACTGTGCTGAAGACGCCCGCCCCGTCGTCACCCCTCTGCTCTCACTACTCTGGGAGGCTGGCCGGCTGGCTGCGGCGCTACACTCTTCACGTCCCACACTGGCCCTGGTTGATTACGCTATGTGACGGCCTCCTGTGTATCGTGTGGCTGGAAAAGCTATGTGTGTACATAACCTGCATATATGTGATCACTACATCCGGAGGAATATGTGCTTGTGTGACCCCCCTGGTGGGGATCAGTGGTTGAGGCTGCTTGCGGCGCCGCCCCTGCAGGCGGCACAAAGTTCACACAGGTTTCAGTATCTGGGATCGCTGTGGAGGGAGGCATGTCCCACGGGCGTGAGGAGGCGCGTGGAGCTGTGTCCCACGGTGAGCCATCACCCGTGTGCCCTGCAGGAGAGCAACCTGTGGGGGGTGATGACCCCGCCCGTCATACACTCCCACCTGCCGCAGCCCCTGAAGAGGAGGCTGGGCTGGCCCTCCTCCTGGGAGAGGGGAAGCAGCCTCTGCAGGACCAAGTGGGCGCGCCTGCAAGACCCGGAGCAGCCGCACCTGAAGGACAACCTGTGGTTGCTCAACAGGGGTCCCGAGGAACTGTTGGACCCAAAGGACTGTCTTTCCTCTGATCATGCGTGAGTTGCCATTATTGTTATTGATCGTTTATGCAGTATGACCCGTGTCGGAGCCTCCCCTGCTGGCCCCGACCTGGCCACACCAGAGTTCCAACAACTCCATTTGCTTTGGTTGTGACGTTAGTTACGATTTGCGGAGACGTCGCCGTTGACGCTTTCGTAACGTGGAGTAGCAAGTTTTGCAACAGAAAGAAAAAGTATTTACGTAACACATGCTGAAACTTTTACTGTGCATGAAATCATTTAGATTAATTACTGTGTAACATTATGACAGAGCATCACTGTACCTCACAAGGCGGCAGTAGGTGCAGGACCAAGATTTAGTGCTGCTTGCTTTTCGCCCAGCGTCGCACGTTGTTCCCCGCTAGCCCTTGTTAACACGCCAGGTATACATGCGGTTTATTTATACCAGCCAAGGCAGAAAATTTGCAACAGAAAAATCCGAGCGGGAAATTTCCTGGATATGTATGTAAGGGAGAGAAAGAGAGAGAGAGAGAGAGAGAGAGAAATCTGTTGGCCAAGACAAAAACAGAAAGAATACCAGAAGGCTGCGATATTTTCATTATTAACAACAAAGATTTTGGTAAGTGAATTTATAAAAACCAGATATATCACCTGACCCGCATGAAATAGCTACTGGTCTCTTAAAGAAATGTAAGCCCAATGAATTATTATGTCGGGTGTCAAGTGGACTCGTGATGCTGTTTCTTATTATTAACATCGGCTGGAGGAACATTTCTTGAATCATGAAGAGAGAACTCGGTACTTACTCGTCTAGATTATCACAGACTCATTAGGAACGTCACCACTGGCGAGTGAATGCAGTATGTCTCCCTCCGATCTGTCACTGACCATCATCTTCACTACGGAGGAAGACACCACAACGCTCACCTTCGCTATAAGCAAGATGAACCTTAATTAACCGCACCCTCGACACCGTTGGCCTGAGTTACGATGCTGATTGTAAAAAAGTTGATGAGTGACGTCATACAGTACAAAACGGGAAATTTCACACATTAGGATAGATGAATGTATGATTCTTTTTTTATTGGTAGTTGGGAGTAAATGGGAAGTGCTTGTATGGGCCAGTTGACCTCTTCCAGTTTCCAGTGTTCTTCTGTCCGTCATTGTAAGATCCCGCAGGTCACACTGTTGCAGGCTGTGATGTAGCGTCACCCAGTTACCGTACGTGGAGACCACCACACTTATACCATATACATATCTGTGTGTGTCTGCATTTGTGTGAATACTGATTGTCACAAAGTAAACAGACGGTAGGGGAATGTAGGTATCCACGTGCGGACATCAGTCTCGAGCTTTCCTTTCTGTAGTAAAACATATTAGATGTCTGTGTACTGTCTGTACTCAGTATCATCTGTTGGCTTGTTCCATTCATCCATAACTCGCTTGCTAAAGTTACACTTCACGTGTCTTGCCGTGGATCTTCCTAAGTTGGTTTCAGAATACTGTTCTCTCCCAGTATTGTAAGCCTCTTTTAGGAACCTACAAGTCGTCGTCATCACGTCTCCCCTTTCTCTTCTCTTGTCTCAGTGTGGGCAAAGTCAGGGTCGCTTACCTCTCCCTGTAGCCCAGCTGCATCTTATCGGGTACGATCTGTGTTACCCTCCTTCGGACTTTCTCCATCAAATCGGTCTGTTTCTGCAAGTGGGGAGACCAGACTTGAGAACTGAGCTACATTCATATTCATCCTACCCCTCGTGAACATACACTAGTGCAGCCTGGCTCTTCCATCTTGTTTACCTTTGCTGCATTACCGCTCGCCAGCTGTCTTAACTCCTCTTTCTCTTTCAACACCGCCGTTGTTGTATTTTTAATCAGAACCTGTTACTTACAACTCTTTATAACCTGTTCTAACCAAATTTGTTTTCAATGTTGATAATTAGTATGGTTCCTTCGTCTCATCTTCTCTCATGACCCCGGGTACGCCACCTTTGCCTCCCCACGAGCCCATACATAATGTGCTCATACCAGCTTGGGTCAGAATTTATGAACATTTATTTTTTCACGTTGGAGGCTCCAGTCACGCATAAAAAATCCGCATCAAAGCCAGGCGTTTATTGAAATACAGAGAGATGATTATGAAAAGGAAAAGAAGAAACATAGAAAAGTACTTACGAATTTTTGAGGAAGTGAAAACTCTGTCTTTTAAAACGTGCTAGGTCATAGTTATTGGGAAAGACGTGAAGTTAGAGAGTTCCAAAGCCTTGAGGTGTAGGCGAAAGGAACAGTTATCAAAACGGCCCACCCTTGAGATGCCGGCGGCCCCACACTGATCATGTGACGCATGTAACAATCTGATATGATAATAGCAACTCCTTCCCTCGATATCGATAGATGATGATTGCCGCCGTACGCCTTCTATGGTCCACATATATACGTCTACCCAGCTCGATGGTCTGTGCATTATTACCAACTAGCCTAACAGTGACCCTACGGACTCCAGGCTAGGCCATGCCGGCTTCTTCAGCACTGCCCTAGTGACTACTGCGCTAACTTTACTCGCTTTTTTGCTCTGCTCTGTTGTATGAAAGAGACCTGTGAGCACTGTAAGAGAATGGGCCTGCTATGTTTAACAAGAAATATAACAACTCTTAGTATCCCCGTTTTCTCTTGCCAAGTATAAGAACTCTTCATATCCCCGTTTTATTTTACCTACTAAATTTTCCATACACCACCACTAATTAGTGTTAGCTTATAGATTTGTCTGTAATGGGGAGAGAGTCGTACATGTGTTGCCCCGTCATTAACCTTGTATACATGTACACACTGTGACGAAAAAAAATGATCTTCCGGGATGGGTTCGATGAATTTTGCAATGATTAATACGACTCGTGTTGTCTCGGTAGGGTTGGTATGCCTGAATGTGAGACGCATTTCTTAACGATTATGGTAGCTCCAATTTATAGTTATTTCCATTGAAATATGAAATCAATGTAACGTTTATTGTGGCAAATGACACGAGCGATATGTTGCAGAATCATGAAAGCAGGTCTACCAGTGTGAGACCAGACAAATGGGAATTTCTCAAAATCCCTCGTCCGTGGTGTCATGTTGTTTCACTCAAAAACTGGTTAGATACTATTTATTATACCGTTTGTGCCATGTATTAAACTTATATGAACGGCAGCCCAGCTCACGTCTGGTATTCATTCATCGACCACAAAGGAAAGAATGAGGCGCATGACTGGCTGTGTGTCGGGTTGCCCTGTCTCGGGACCCGAACGCAGAACCGTTAGACTGACGATTCGCAGCGCGAACTACTGCGCCACGGAGGCTGGTGCGGATGATTACTATTCATGTGCAGGGTCCCTGAGGGGAATTCTATCAGGGGGTACAAAGTTTCCTTGGGGCCCCCTTCCCTTCTCCATTAGTCATCCTGTTTTTATCCACTACTGTTTTATGCCATGAGCTGTAAGGCCAAAAAGGGAATGGAAGATGAGAGAGGGGTGGAATGGAGAGCTCTGTTGATTTTCTGAGATCCCAGGAAATTTCCGGGGCCCCTTTTGGACCCCCGGGCCCGGTAACGATGTACCCCCCTGAGCCCCTCTCTCAGAGACTCTGTGTATGTGTAACGAGGAACGCTTTGAACTCGTCTGCTAACCTTGTATATATATGTATCAAGTATTCTTTCCTACCTACGTATGCACACACACCTCAGCCTAATTCATAGAATGTACGTGTGCGATTACCATTATTTAGGAAGTTGCACGCTTTTGTCTCCCGTTACTTTAAACTTGTGTGTATATATATATATATATATATATATATATATATATATCTTTACACCTGTGTTTGCGTTAATACATGAGAGTGAACGGTGAGGGAACCAGTCATCTTGAGGAGGAGGATTATTTTGACCATTTTCTTGTTTGTCTGAAAACGTGACAACGCTCCAGGGATTTAGCTCTCAGTTGTTCTGTGGTATGGCGTCGGTTTTCTTGTGAGGCAACAGCAGAAAACGGGATGCTTTAGAGTTGTGATGTTCAACAGTCCACGACTTAATATATCATTACGTTCGTTTCGTTATCATGTTTTTCAGCTTGCTTTTTCGTAGCCTCTAGGGCAAATGTAAACTAAGGATATGGTTGAAGAGAAGTTATGGAAGTAATTGCTAACGCTTTGAGGACATGGGTACGACCCTTGAGCATAATGGTACGATCCGCCCACGACAGTACAACCCTCGAGCACCACTGTATGACATATGAGTATAATGGCTTGGTCTTTGACCATTAGTGTTAAGTTGAAGGGCAGACCATCACACGCGACAGTCACACATTCGTGCCTGAGGGTAGTACTGTCGTGCTTGAGGGTCGTGCTGCCAAGCTTGAGGGTCGTGCTGTCGTCCTCAAGAGGTTACAGAATTCTCGACAAAAATCCTCGTTCAGGAGGTATTCCCGATATGGTTCGAACAAGTACTTAAAGTGTTTAGAGATATATTGATTAGTTCAGCAAAGTTGTAAAGCATTACAAATATTTTTGCTTCATTGTGTGTTCCGTCGATCACAATAATTAAATGAAAGAAAAATATTTCTAATTCTATACAACTTTGTTAAGTAAACGAGTAATACCTTTGAAGACATTAGGAAGTTGTTGGAGCTGTTTAGGACTGCTTTTATGAACAGGACTTCAACAGTTTCAATATTCCTTGACCTCGAGGAAGTAAGACACTTCTCAACCGAATGGACTCACTAGCACTCACCATCCTGCCCTATACAAGCGTGTGGGATGTCAGGAGTTGCCGTAACATGCGGAGAACATGTCTAGCACCTGTGGAACTGACTGACTGACTGACTGGCCGACTGATTGAGGTGGCACCTCCTCAACTTGACTGTCGTTATACCCCAGGTGTTAGTTCACCATCAGGAAGCATCATCTTGTTATTTTGTTTGCTTAGTACAAGCAGATTCGGGCCGTCTGGGTCCTAGTCAGTTAGCTTCTACACCACAGCCTTCCTCACCGCCACCACTCCCTCTTTCCTTGGCTTCCACACCTTACCTCACCACAACCACTCCTTTCCTCCCCAGCCAACGCACCCTTTTCCTCCGCCACCTCTCTCTTCTCCATTTCCACCACATCCTGAACGGCGGAATAACATTTCACTTCCTCCAATCATTCGCCCCCGCCATTTTCACTTCTCGTCACTCCCATATTGTCGGTACAACCTTCTCGCTCAACAAAGAAATATACCACACCGGCATTCAGCAATTTCCATCCTATCAAGTAAATGGATCAATTGTTAGTTGTCGTGCGTAACTCCCTCGGTGTTTGTGCGGATAGACAGACAGGACCACTTTTTTTTTTTTTTTAGGATAGATAAAGAACAAAGCAGGCAAACTGAAAGACAGTCTTAGGATTATTTCATTACACTTTGCCGAGAAAAAGTCGATATCGTGATTGTGTCGTTTTAAATTTGTTGATGATATTTATGGTGAGTGAGAATTGATTTATGAGATAAAGCGACAGGCTTACCGGATAGCGGCTTAAATGTCGTCGTGTGATAAGTTGCCTGGCCAATAGTTACGGTTGGCTGACTCCCACACCATCTTCTGCCGGGTGGAGTCAGTCATACGTATTGATTTTTTCTCACAGTATGTCCAGTATAAGGCTACTGAAGAATATTTAGTTTTAATATTAAGATATTTTTGTCTACTAATTTTGTATCTTACGCAGATATTTTTTTTCATTAATGGTAAAGTTACTGAGAGGAATGATAGCAAGAAGTGGTGTGTCAGGGAGGTGTGGGCTGTGGCGGCGCCTGTTGATGTTGTCTCCTCTTCCTGTAGTACCTGATGATGGTGGACGGGTCGTAATAGTACGGGGACCGCCTCTGTCCCGAGGGGTCCATCTTCCTCCCCGGGGAACCGTCCTCTGTCCCAAGGGGACCGTCATTTGCCCTGAGGACCATCCTCTGCTCATGGGAACCGTCTTATGCCCCGGGGTCAGTCCTCTGCCCCCGTGGGTCCGCCCACTAACCCTGGTGGGTTATCCCGTGCCCCAGTCACCCATGAACCAGAGTGTACGGCGTCCACCAACTCTCTCTCATGACATTCATGACTTTACGACAGCGACCTGCGTGTCTCATTAGTACATTGATAAGACGACAGTTGTGAGGTTTGTAACGTACCAGGTTCACGAGGCGACAGGCTTGTAGCTTGGAACGTGATAGGTTGATGATGACGCGACAGTCGTGTTGCTTGGAACGTGCCAGGCTCTTGAGACGACAGTCGTTTGGCTTGTAGCTTGCCGGGCTCATGAGACGACGGTCGTTTAGAATGTAACGTGTAGCGACACTTGCCAGGTGCTTCTGGTATTACTGTTCAGGGGTACCTAGTGACAGCACTAGGATCCCGATTCCTCTATCAAGGAATAAAGTATTGAAACTGAAACTGAATGTAACGTGTCTTGCTTATGAGACGACAGTCGCGTAAAAACTGTAACGTGTCGGGCTCGTGAGAGAAGGATGGTGTTGCTGGCCAGGTGTGGAGTGATGGTGGGCGGGAGTGCTGGGGAGTTATACGGTAGAGGTGAGGATCAGGTGTGGCAGGGTCACTCCCTCCCTGCCTGGGGAGGTAATGGCTCCAGGCACGAGGGCTGTACAAATTGTCTACACTTTTTTTCCTCTATGTAAAAATAAAAGTTTAATTACATAACAAGGGCAGCAGGTGAGGGGAGGGTTACCTCCGCACAGGGGACCTGTGGTGTGCCACCTACTATTGCAAGGCAACTTTCAGCTTATAGTTTGAAAATAGAGGAAAGGCTTTTTAATTCAGCCGCTTTAGCTCGACGATGCGACCCTCATGATAGCGTGACCTTTGACCTGACCCTTAACAGTCAGGGCAAAGGTCACGCCATCATACTCACGAGTCATACCTTCATCCTATCGAGGCTGATCTTACTGGAACAGTTCCAAGAGTCTAGCCCGCTAAGCAACACACTGAAGCAAAACAAACCATCAAGTATCAATAGCTAATGACCGGGACAACAGCCCCTCAACCCCAGGAGTCGCGGCTTTGGTCCGCTGGTGAATGGTTGGCTGGCTGCTTTTCTGGGCTACCGAAACTGTCAGGGTCATTAAGACCGTCAGCGTCAAGGGATGACAGTCAGTTTAAAATCTTGGAAACCTTCTTCAGGTGTTCAATGTACTCTGTAAGCTCTCATTCGCTGTATGTCTGATCCTTGACTGGTGATCTGGTCACACGAGCTGCTTATGCACCAGTAGATGAGTCCACCGCCTCCCTCTTACCCGTGCCTGTGATGGCAGACACCTGCCTGTAGCTCGACGCCCCGTCCATCCTGCTGGAGGGATAAAGCCCCTGCGTGAAAACGCAGGACGTCCTCATACTCAGGGACGGCAGCGACCCACACTTTTGCCCTTGGTTGTGTTGGTACCGCTCACTGTCTCTGTAGTTGTTGTCTTCTGTCCGGCTGTCGTCTTTTTCTGTATGGGTCTGTTCCTCCATTCATCATGTGCAGGGGATACTGAGGCGTACCACTGAGCTAATGAGACTCATGCCACAAATGCATCTCCTCATGACGACGTGGAGTGATCTAAGAGACATACCGAGTTGGGGTGAATGGGACTTACCCCGCCACAAGCGCACGTTCGTGTGCTTGTGTGTCTTAATATTTCAGATTGTTCTCATTACATCAGTATGCACTCGTATCACAAACACATTCCAAAGGAAAATTATGTTTATAGAACTTTGAACGCATATGATGATAATGAATTATCATGGTCGCTTACATTGCGAGTTGGGCACGCATTATGGGCACTTCACGTCATGCTGTTTTCTTTACAGACTAATTGAAGTAGACACTAACATAACACAGGTACAACACGCTGAGGGAGTCGTGGCGCTCTTGCGAAAAGGTGCTGACTTTTCTAGCTGGCTACAGAGGAACCCTGGTGGTGGTTGTGGTCCACCTGCTGTTTCCCGGACGGTTAGGAAGCTATCTAGTACCGTGACACACATCTGGTCGTGAACATTCACATGCATCGATCACCATGGCCCAGATCTTGTTCCATCCTGGGTCTTCGTCGCCAGTGTATAATACATGGGTAAGGTCAGGAAACAGAAAAGCAAGTCTGCCTCAGGAAACGGGGCGCCCCTAACCTGTCGGCTCTACCAGCCCACGTGCTGGGATTGGGGATCCAAATTCTGTGAAAGTAATTCCCATAAAAGGTGCGTATCTGGATGGACCTGATCCACTCCATGTAAATGGGAACGAAGGCAGTCATGATATTAGCATGATACAGCACACAGAAAGCCCGTCTGTCTGGAGCGTATGGAAGGGCTCACATAGAGGCCCAGCTTTTACGATGGAGTTCACTTAGAGGGTTACAACGAATGGTAGGGCACATATGTAGGGCAAGAATGTACGTTACGTTCACACAAAGGCCGAGAACTTACGGTGTGAGTATACACAGAGGGCTGGAACTAACTGTAGGATTCACACAGAGGATTAGAACCTACGCAGAGGACAGAGGAGGAGTAATGTTGATTTCAGAATGAGAAAGATCAGATCATACAGTAGGGCATCACTAGAGAACGGCCCGGCACCGATAGCAAACTACAAGAAGAAACTGTAGGGCACCGACAGAGAAGTGTTGGAACATACAGTTGCGCTCTGACACCGACAGACTGGAAAGATTGGTTGGGTTTAGATAGAGATACGTTGCAAGGTTCAGTTGCGTTGAGAAGGGAGAGGAATAGGAAGGATCTGGAACCTCCAGTGGGCTTCAGAAAGAGAAGACTGTTCATTGGGGTTCAGACAAGAGTGCAAAAATCCATTAACTTCAGACAAGAGGACTAGAACATCCAGTGGGGTTTTATTCAGGGGAACTAGAACTATTGATAGATTTCAGAGAGAGTTGGAGTGGAAGATGTATTGATGTACTGGTGCTCAGACAGACGAGCGCTGGAACTTATGGTGGAGTCTGTACAGCCAAGGTTCAGACTGAGGAAGACGAGTAAGCACAGACGGGTTCAGAGAGGGACGAGATAGATGGTTCGAAGGTTCCAGGCTCAGGAGAGATGGAACGTTCAGTGGTCAGGAGAGACAGCAGGGTCATGGCTTGTGGCCAGAGTCACCCGCACGTAATGATTCTTGCACTTCATAGTTTCATTTCCCACCTCTATACTCCTTCACCAGGTCTCTCCCTTGGCCAAGATGCCTCTACAGTTCACTTTTTTCTTGATGTTCCGTCAGTACGAAAGTGTGTGTGTGTGTGTATGCGATTACTATTTGTGTGTTCCGGGGAGAGAGTTTTACACTCGTATTACCTGGTTTCTTATTATCCTGGTATTTATGTACCATATGCTTACATCTGTGTATGCACACACACACACACACACACACACACACACACCTGCTGAAGGCAGGTGCTCATTTATTGAACACCTGTGTTGGATGTCTAAAAGTGCTCAAACTCAGGAGTGGTGATTGACGGAAATTTACATATAATTGGCAGTGACTAAATTCATGGCGTTAAAATTCTTACCATTATTATTATTATTATTATTATTATTATTACTGATGGGGGTTAGGAATCATGCCTCTAGTTTACATCAAGTGGTTGACATGGGCCAAACAAGATCATGCCCAGCCCTGGCCATCCTCAATGGAGATTAACATTATGAATGTAGAAAAAAAAAAGATAATACAGTAGGGATTAATCTGAGCCTGCCGAGTGTTTCTGGACCTGACTGGGAAACATGGAAAGGTTATAAGATGAGGAAAAGACAGAAAGGGAATTTCACAGCTTCGCTGTGTGAGGAAAGAAGGTATTATGTTAACAGTCAGTCCTCGTGTTGCTGGTCTCTCCACAGAAACTGTGTGAAGCAGCAGCCAGTTGCGTGACGCAGGTCCAGCCAGGCCTTAGTGGCTGGGACACACGCATATAACTCACAAAGTAAAACTTCATTTATTTCTTCACTGTAACTCTTACATGTCATACTGCTCTGAAACTTCATTATCTTCGTACTGTATCTTCCACTGACACTTTCTCACTGTCTCCGTTCTTTTAACATGTATTTCTTGAATAACTGGTCTCTCGCTGCCGGTGGCGCCCTGCCAGGCACTCTGTTATTGCTGACTCGTTAATGACATTTCCATACGTCAGGGGAGGCTGAGCCGTGCCAGAGGCTCCCTGTGTCGGACCCGTGTGGCCTCACATCCCTCTGCTCCTCATCCCTTCCCTCACAGCGCCACAGGCCCGCCGCCCGTCCTCAGCACTCCGTACCTTCATCCTCTTTGAAAGTGCTGAACCCTCTGCAACATCCTCCTGTCCAGTCGTATCCCAGGATCTCACTTGGGTCATTTTTCACTCCCACCCCCTTCCTCTCCCTGCTTACTCCTTCGCCTTCCGCTTTTTACACGATTTGTGGGGTGGTGGGCGGACGTTGGCCGGGATTCAAATTTTTTCTCTTCCCTTCCGGTAATTATGCGTCAAGTGGGGAAAACGTATGGAGAGTTTTCACTTCTATTTCACACCGATCCTTCACGATATCCTGTAAATAACTTGTTCCACCCGACTTATCCATTAACAGAGGATCATATGCATATAGCAGTATCCCCGATCTGCCAGACTCTCACCAAGTGTAGTGTGCAGGAGATGCCTGCCAAACCTTCCTCTCTTCTCTGTTAGTAAGAAGATTAGACGTAACCTCGGCCTCTGTCCTAAATCAATCATTCGTTCTAACTCCTGTAGCTTAGGATGCGTCTCTTACGGAAACGCTTAACTCGCTCTGCCAACTGCCTCACACACACACACACCTAACATACACATAAGGGAGACTATTTCTGTCAACTGTCAAACGTTTTTCAGAGACCGTCAGTGATTCAGACACATTTCTGTTTTTCTGTTATCACCTCGGCTGTCATCCTCATGGTAAACGCGTTGGGTAAGACGGTACGGTCCTTGAGAACGACGGTACAGTCCTTGAGAGCGACGGTACGGCCCTTAAGAACGACGGTACGGTCCTGGAGAACGACGCTTCGACCCTTGAGCGTGACAGTGCGACCCTTTGGTATGATATTTGGCCTTTAAGGGTCAGGTCAGGTCAGGGTCGAAGCCATCAAACCCAAGGGCCGAACCTTCGCGCTTCAGAGCCGTACCCTCATGCTCAGAGGCGCAGCATATCTCTCGCGGGGCGTCGCCCGCCCACTCAGTCATGCGATCTTTCACATCTCGTGTAACCTTCAGTGTCTTCATACGTCATCCCCCGCCAGGTACTGACACCAACCCTCTGGACCCAGAGTAGATATCTCAGCTTCTCCTGCGTCTCTGACACCCAGTAGGTGTCCGGGTTACTGCCTCCACCTCATGCTTGTGTCATACAGCTCTGATTCCCCAGCCACTTCTTTTGCACTGTATATCGTTACTACGACAACTGTTCTTAACCTCTCAATCCCATATTAAAATATGTTTCATATACACGTAGCTTTGCTCCCGGATCCTTCCATGCCCTCTGCTTACTGTTCGTTGCAATGTTTTCCCTCTTTTGTCACGCGATGTGTGGTCGCTGCGGCTCTGCTTTCCTCAATTATTCTGCCTTGTGTTGAAGTCCTTCTGGACGTGTGCTGGCAATTGTGGCCTCACGAAACTCCATATTCATATTTTCATTTTCATATTGTCCACTATATATATATATAT
>JAYMFT010123209.1:0-13207 GCA_038088735.1 Panulirus argus | reverse complement strand
CTCTCTCTCTCTCTCTCTCTCTCTCTCTCTCTCTCTCTCTCTCTCTCTTGTCGAACCCTCCTCATCACTCATTTCCAGCTTTAGGGGCAGAACAGCGACCCTGTTCTTGACCGCTGGCCGAGAGAGGTGAGGAGGGGTGGGAGGCCGAGAGGGCCAAAACAAGTGTGATCTATCATCGTTCCTCGCGTGCCTGAGGTGGAGATGCCACACACACACACACACACCTGGTCCAGGATCCTCTTCCAGCCACTAGGGCCCTCTTCCAGCCACTAGGGCCCTCTTCCAGCCACTAGGGCCCTCTTCCAGCCACTAGGGTCCTCTTCCAGCTACTAGGGTCCTCTTCCAGCCACTAGGGCCCTCATCCAGCCACTAGGGCCCTCTTCTAGTCATTAGGGCCCTCTTCCAGCCATTAGGGCCCTCTTCCAGCCACTAGGGCCCTCTTCCAGCCACTAGGACCCTCTTCCAGGCATAAGGGCCCTCTTCCAGCCACTAAGGTCCTCTTCCAGCCACTAGGGCCCTCTTCCAATCATTAGGGCCCTCTTCCAGCCATTAGGGCCCTCTTCCAGCCACTAGGGCCCTCTTCCAGGCACTAGGGCCCTCTTACAGCCACTAGGACCCTCTTCCAGGTACAAGGGCCCTCTTCCAGTCACTAGGACCCTCTTCCAGGCACGAGGGCCCTACTCGAGGCGCCGGGGAGCGACGGATAGTGATATTTAACGAGAGGTGGAATATGGTGACATTAACGCGTGATAATGACTGGTGATAATGATTAGTTGTGATGACGTCGGAGGATTGGTGATTCCGTCCAGCAGCAGTGACAAGGGTAGAACAGTGACGATCGATGGGAGATGATGATGGTGAAGAGGGAAGTCTTGAGGGGGAAAATGCGGCGTCTGGCAAGTGTCTGTTGATAGTGAAGGGTAATGGTGAATGGGACGAATATAGTAAGGTGTATCGTGATTGAGTGACGATAGTGAGAGAGACTGCAGGATGGTGAGAGGGACTGCCCGATGGTGAGAGGAGCCCCGGGATGGTGAGAGGGACTATAGGACAGTCACTGGTTCACAGCTACGAGGAGTGAAGTCGATGCGATGCAGTCAGAACAAACGAAACACGGTACAGAGATGTCCTCACTTAACTCGCTCGTCTGTATCATTTCCTAGCGAATGAGAGAGGCAGAAAGATAAATAGATAGATAGATAGATAGACAGACAGACAGACAGACAGATAGATAGATAGGTAGACAGACAGACAGACAGACAGATAGATAGATAGGTAGACAGACAGGCAGACAGACAGATAGATAGATAGATAGATAGATAGATAGACAGACAGACAGACAGGCAGAAAGACAGATAGACAGGCAAAATCGGCGTTATGTCAGGGAAGGCAATCGAGCTCCCGGCTGGAAGCCACCAGTCGAGAGCGCGGCAGATTGAGCGAGTCCACAGCAACAGCCGCAGCTGTGTCACTGTGGGGTGGGGGAGGTTTAGGCAACGCGAGGGAACACATACACGTAATGGCCACCTCAATGGTCATCGTGGTCCCGTGGGGTCACCACCACAGCAACAACGGCACTGTGGCGGGGAAGCCCTTAACGGCCCTCGTCCTCCCGCGAACGAAAGATGTTGTAAGATGACCATCTTTCTCGTCATCGGGAAAAGGGGTAATTGTAATCATGGCTCTAAAAAGGGATGAAAGCCTTTTGTGTGTGTGTGTGTTCGTCGAGGGAAAAAAAAAAGAACAGGTTCTATATTAGATTTACTCTCTTGTTGAAGAAAGCCTTTGGCCTCTCTTATTCTTCTTCCTTTTGGAGGGAGAGCAGACCGGTTTATGTATTTCCTTACGTAGAGGTTATCCTGCGAGTCGATACTCCTCATGAGAGAGAGAGAGAGAGAGAGAGAGAGAGAGAATGGGTAGGGTTGTTCGCCTCTTCGGGGAAAGTCTTTCTCAATATTCTCCCGCAAGCGGGATAGGACAAACCCTGTCGAACTTTATTCCTGTACTTCGAGGAAGAGCTTCATCCCTCGTAGCTCGCGGGGCAGGTCCTCTTCCCTATGAGGGTGAATAATCTGATGAAGACGCTGTTCTGAAGGGTTGACTTCCCCCCAGGACTGTGTCCTATCGCCTGATCTCATTCCTCCGTTAATGATCTCTCTTCAGCATCTAAACCTTATTTATTTCTACGGCGTTAGTTCGGACCTGGGCAATATTTCGGAGTGGAGAAGCAGAAACTTCTTGGTCAATTCCATAGTGCTAAAGAGCAATTTCTACCTCCTTAAATGTCACTCGTTTCTCCTCTGTTTAATCGCGAAACACCACAAGTCATCCCTGTAATGTAATAAACGTGTTGGGCATAACCATATGCTTCAGTTTATCCTGGACGTCCCACATAATCAGTTCTATAAATCCTGCTTCCTGCACGCTAGGGATTTTGTACAGGTACGGCAATTATTTCTCTTGTGAGCAGCTGTTGCGTATTCACACATGGGTCATTTTCGTCCCATTTGTGAAGTATTCCCAATACATATATATGAAGTGGTGCTTCCTGCACCTCTATATCATCCAGAGTGGAATGAAAAACCCGGTTGACTCATCAGTTCTCCAGGCATCACCTCGCTCCAACAGCCTCTCCCTGTCCACCGTGATGCTGCTGCTGCTCTCTTCCTCTTCTACGGGTTTTATGTTAGCCACTTCTCTTGTGACCTGCCCCTATGTCTCTCGTTTGTCCCTGCCACCAAGGCTTGGACCCGTGGCACCCCTCTGATTGTTGCTTCCCATAGATTGTGTGAGGAGACCAACCACACGAGGATTGACCGTTATTATATCACCTTTCCTCGAACACTTGATAGGGAACTGTTCCTTATGTCATCTCTTCCTCTTCCTACAACCTTTTCCATCCCTTAAAGTGTGTTTTACGAACACCTGAGGGGTTCTGATTACTTTCCTCATTCGTTTTCTTACCATATTTTCCAGTCACACTAGATGGCCATCATCTGGACATGTTTTGCCCGTGTAGTATCTTCAATATATAAAGGATAAGAGAATAAATGGAAGCATCCAGATTCCATCCATATTGTGTGTCTTTTTCATCAAGTAGTATGCCATGTTTTCTGAGTGTAATTGGTATTATACTTCGAGCAAGTTGAAGCTTTATAGATGGGTGTATGTGTTTGTATGACTCTCTGTGAGTGTGTGTGTGTGTGTGTGTGTGTGTGTGTGTGACTGTATGTGTGTGTGTGTGTGTGTGTGTGTGTGTGTGTGTGTGTGTGTGTGTCACGCCAGAAGTCAAGACAATCGCATTACAAAGAGGCAACCACACACGACCACGCCCCTTTTCCCTACCCCTCGTGGGAGGGGGAAGGGACCTCCTCCCTAAGGCGTGACCGGTCCCCTGGGGCGGCAGCGGTCACCACCCCGTCACTCCTGCCCCAGGAGGGTGGTGCTCTCCCCCCAGCAGGAGCAGGACTGCTCTGTTACATGGCTGTCAAATTTGGTTATCCAGGCCCGTGGCCGGTGGGGAAGAATTATTCTTTTTTTTTTAGGTTCCCAGTAATACGATTCCTCCCCTCACTCCTCCTCCTCCTCCTCCTCCCCTCTCTCCCTCCTCCTCTTCCTCCTCCTCCTCCTCCTCCCCCCATCCTCCTCCTCCTCCTCTCGTCTCGACTGTGACAGAGTTCTGTGTGATATTATCGTTTAGATTCGAGAGACATTGCAGAGGTTTATCCGTTTTCTTTCTCTCTCTTTGTCTTTCCCTCTTCATGGAACCTCTCCTCCTTTTTGTCTTTCCCTCTTCATTAAACCTTTTCCTCCATTAACAGTCGGCTCTACAAGCACCTGCGGAGTCCTGATTAATATTTACATTCTTTTACCTTTCACCAAATTTCTTTTCTTTCACCCAAGATGGCCTCTCTCTTGGCGCTATTAAAAAAAAAAAATATGGCCTTTTAAGGTCATGACAGTTAACGATTCTGAGTTCTCTGGACAAAATAACTGATCGGTTGATATTATGAGGTTTCCGAGTCATACAAGTCAGATTTTTTTTTTTAAGGTTTTCTGTTTATGTTCTGTTATCTAGTCTGTTTTTCTGTGTTGTGCATCGGAAGAGCTCTGCTGCATTATCCCGCTCCTGATGCTGTGGTAAAAAATTAAGTGTTTTCCCTAAAATCCTGTTCTTAAAACGTCTATATATTTTTCCTAAAAATCCTGCTCGTAACACGTTTACATTTTCTCCCTACCCTCCCTCCGTGTCTAGAGCGTAGTAGGTAGGGTATCCTCCCTGTGAGTGGTTTGGCCTGAGGGCGAACGAGGGTGGTAGTGTGCGGGCAGATGTAGTGGGTTTGTGGCTCAGTGTTTGTGGTGAAAAGTGGGTGTTTAAAGGCCTCATTGTGTGTGTGTATGTGTGTGTGTGTGTGTGTTGTAAGACTTATAGTATAACAACTTCGATAACTCTACAATTATATCAATACCCAATACAGTAACATAACGCAGGCCCGTCCGTTAAGATTTTCCCAGGGAAAAGTTCCATTTTCGTTCACGAGATAGATAGAAAGAAAACGGGATATCTTTTTTTTTTTTTTACACCCGTTTATTATCAATTTACACACAGTAAAACAGAGAGTGTCATGTTTTAAGGGATTCTTCCCAATATACCGTTATTATACCCTGAGGTATTATACCCGTTTGTGGCACATATGTCGTCGAGAACTGAAGATTTACAACTATTGCTTTTCAAAGACAAAGGAGGGGTTGGTTGGTTCCGTCGTTCAAACGAACCCCTTAGACAAACCACCCCCCACTTGGAGACGGGTTTGCAGACCAGTGCTGTTATATTTAGAGTCCTCTGGGATTTCACCATCAGAGAGGAGTGGTAGAGTGTTCAGTAATGTAATAAATCTCTCGTGTTACAGGAGGATGGTCATTATTGGCTCTCAGCGTCATCATCTTTAATGGATACCGCAACGCTGTGAATATATATTTTCACTCGAGCTGTCACTATGAACTCTGATTCACTCAATCATTCTGAACCAGTTAGAATTAGGATGGATTCGAAACAGGAAATTCGATAATGTATTTAAAAAAATTTTAATTTTTAAAGATGATTCACTTTTTCTAATATGAGGATAATGTAACAGAACAGAGTACGTGGAGTAAACATTAGAAAATTAATGTATTTTCTATACACACACAAAAGCACCAACAGAGTCGCTGAAAAAGAAATGGAAAGAGAATATAAAAAGGAGATAGAGGAACGATATGAGGGAATAAGTCTTCTTAATTGCACCCTCAGATTTTTATCCATTATCTTTCAAAAGTACGTACACACACACACACACACACACACACACACACACACTCACGCATACACACACACACACACATACACACACACTCACGCATATACACACACAACAAGTGAAAAGATTTCAGGAAATTTCCCCTGACTCCCTCCGTGTCTCTCGGGACTTTTCCCTGTGCCTGGGGGAATTTTTCGACAGGGGGGGAATTTGGGGTCGGACCTGTCATTGTCTACGCCCGAAGTAAATAGGTAAATAGCCAAGATAAATAGGTAATGCAGCGAGACACTCTCCCCCTACTGGGTTCTGAGTGATTTCTGGTGTTTCTCGCTCGTGGAGGGGGGGAGGGGAGGAAAGTACCAGCTCCGACAGGAATTGCAATTAAGGATAGATGGGTCCTCCCGGCTCGGGGGCGGCGGCGCCCCGCCCCCGCCCCGCCGGGAGGAGCTCTTAAGATGCGTGAGGTGCTTCTGCTCGGAGATCCTTTCCGCCTTCGGGAATGGTCTTAGTTATCATCGTGGGATCACGTTAACGCAATGGTTCGTCTGACTGATTGTCTCCCGTGCCAGAGAGGAGTTTCAGAATGGCTTTTCAACTCTTTGTTTAAATATGAAGAAAGGCTCTAGTTCTCTTTATAGAGTAAGATTCAACATCAAACCAAAGTTGCTAAAGAATTCGTGAGCTTAGGTACACTGTTAAAGATTGGCTTTGGGGATTGCTTTCTCTTTCCCTCATCTTTTCTGTCAGTTCCTCGTTCCTCTCCCATGGTATTGCCTCACTCGTTCTCCCTCTGTTCCCTCTGGCGTCCACCCCAGTACTCTCTCCCCTCTCTCCTCCATCCATTTCCCTCCCTCCCTCTCTCTCTCTCTCTCTCTCCCTCTCTCTCTCTCTCGACATACAGCCTCCTGCAGACTGACCGTCTCTTGACAGATT
This sequence comes from Panulirus argus, assembly GCA_038088735.1. Classification (NCBI taxonomy): domain Eukaryota; kingdom Metazoa; phylum Arthropoda; class Malacostraca; order Decapoda; family Palinuridae; genus Panulirus; species Panulirus argus. The sequence continues at coordinate 6,977 of JAYMFT010123209.1, read as the reverse complement.
ATCTGCAGAGTGGTCACTTGTATCTCTTCCCCTGAACCCTCAAACAATGTCCTCCCCTCTCCCTCTGTGCTCCCCCTCTTGTCCTAACACCTCTGCTATCTCCCCCCCCCCCACCCCCCCTCTCTCTCTCTCCCTCACTTCTCTTCTCTCCCCCTCTCCCCTCAGCTTCCAACCTCTCCCTCCTCCTTATCGTACGTAGCCTGTCACCGCCCTCTGCATCCCCTCACCCTTTCCCAGCATGTAATCCTCGTTACTATCAGCCAGCACCATGCCACACCCCCTTTCGTCATCACACACGACAGAGGTAAGGCAATAACCCCCCGCGCGCCACTTCGACGCTCCCTTCGTCAGCCCCTGAGGAAGGTCACAGTCGAGGACCTCCTCCTCCCTGCCCCACTGCCCCTTGCCTCGCCCTTTTCGACCTCTCCTCTCCCTGTCTGTCTCTCTGTCTCTCCCTTTGACAGGGTATACGACTCGGTATCAACCTGTCACGTCTCCTCCTCCTCCTCCTCCTCCTCCTCTCACCTTATTAACACCCTCGCCTTCTGACCCAGGCGTGGACGGGCTACACTCACACCCGACCCGCGCTCCCTCTCACCAACACGCGCCATTTCCTCCTCCTCAGACATCATGAGGGACACCAACCAACACACACCGACTCTCCCTCCTCACACTCCCCCGTGCCACACCTATACACACACACACACACACACACACACACTCTCTCTCTCTCCTCAACCACACAACTCATCTCTATACACGTATACACACTCCTCCTCCTCCTCCCCTCACATACTCTCACTCCCATCGTTCCACGCCTCACCTCTACACACACACACACACACACACACACACCTCTTGTTCCCGGACCGTAAGAATCCTTTGGCTCGCACCTTCGGCCTCATTATTCCCCACGTTCTCCAAATCTCAACCAAACTTTGATGGGACCTTTGGTTACAGCCGAATGTAATTTTCATGTAAATGAGATTACAGCTCGCCGCTGAGCGTGGCGCCATTCATCGCTCTCCGCCTCCTATTTAATTATGAAGGGATTTCGGAATTACACATAGGGGGAGGGCCGTGGGGGAGGGATTATAAGGCCAGCCGAACTCTGGCATCGGCCTGATTACTAAAGTTATTATGCGCCTCCGTCAGGTGGCGGGACGGGACGGGACGGGTGTCCTGCTCAGGTGAGAGGCTTGTACGGGGCGGGGGCGCCCCCACGGACAGAGTCAGGGGGTGAAAGAAGAGGGTACCGGGCGACAGAAGGCTGAGGCTCATGTTCCTGACGAAAATTCCCCATAAATGGTGAAGATGTGTTCAGATGCGCTCGACAGACTGCTTCAAATGTTTTTCGAGATGTCAGTGGGAAAAGGTAGAGTAGCAAGGGAGAGGAAGAAGGAAAATTTCATAGCTTCTTCTAGAAAAGAAAGACCGAGAGAAGGCGCTGAACCAGCTGACCGGTGTCTCTGACGAGCGTGGTTGCCAAAGGTGTTACATGAGTGGGAGAAAACATAGTTTCTAGGAAGGGAAGTCATGTGTAACGAACCTCTTGGATTTCTACGAGAGAGTAAGTTCTGTTGTAGACAAAAGACAAGTCTGGGCGGATTGTCTCTATCTGGACTGCCGGACAGCATTTGACACCGTGCTACATAAGAGGTCAGGCAAAGAAGCTGGATCTTCAGATAGGAATAAGAAGGGGACTACATTGATGGATAGAGTATGAGTGTAGGAGCTGTTTTACTGCACAGTAGAAAATGTCTCCTCACCAGTTTCCGTTTCTTTACACAGGAGCATCGTACATGAAACGTGGAATTGCTGTTTACATGAGTTTACATGAGAAAGACAGATGACAGGAGGCCTGATTGGCCCACGACTGGGTTGTCTGTTTAAAAAGAAAGTTAAACTTGGCAAGAAAATGTAATTCCACTCAGCAATTTTTTAAGCTATCATGACCGACTCCCCGCTGCTGCACATTAGCCTTCTACTGTCCCCGTTACCGCTGTCATATATACAATTTGTTTCTGGCGTTTTTCTCAGAGTATACCTGAATTTATAAAGTATTTGTCTAAACGACTTTTGAAGGTATTTATAGGAGAATGAGTGCAGTTAGCAAAATTGCCACAGTTGTGGGGAATTAAAGGTTACTGGTCTTCTTCCAGAACTCTGGCCTTCTTCTAGTCCTGTGGTCTGGATTATGAAGTTTTTTTTTTTTGTGTGTGTGTGTTTGTGTGAGCTGGAAAGTCTTGCCAGAAATCTATACAACGTAGTCAAGAAGGGATAGGGTGTGAATATTTAACAGCAAGACAGAAAAATGTAGTGAAGAAGTTTATTCTAAATAAAAATCTATATACCTTCTCTTTACATAGCGCTAAGCTTGGTGAAGAACTTTATGAAAACCATGGATAAGAACGGAAAAGGCTTCCTTTACGTACAGCAAGTAAAATTAGCGGTACAAAATACAAAGAAGAAAGTTTTGTTAGCCTAAAAAAAGGTCCTTAAGCGTGCTGACTTTGAACCACTTCGAAATGAAAATATACGAGCTATATGTAGTTCATTCAAAGTTATCACAGAAAACTTTTTTCGAGGAGAGAGAGAGAGCACGTAATTACAGGATGTTCTTAGATGAAATGCCAGAAGCCTATCAGGAATCTGGGTACACCATGTCCGTCATATGGCGAGGCACTTTTTCCCTTCGTATTTAGATTTCTTTGCTCCTAATCTCGAGTCGGTTGGTCACGATTATGGGAAAGCTTTCACCAGGATATATAGTTCAACAAAGTCTTCACCTGTTCGTAGCGTGATGATAACACTGAAATTTTAAACTGCTCTATTTCCTCTATTTTGATTTATATAGCTTTCACGTAAGTTGTGAACGCACCTGGTCTGAGCTTAAATGTCGGTGCCTCAAGGTGATTTTGCATTTACTATTGTATACATCAGAGTAAGAGGCAGAAAGTATACATTTATGTTCTTTAGAGAGAGGAGAGAGAGAGAGAGAGGGGGGGTCTGTTAAAGCCTCCGTCCGTTCCCGGGAAAGAATCGTCTGTGGGAGATAAAAGATCCCGAGGAAAGTTTCTGCTCTGGGAGATCTCGAGACGTCTGGCCTCGGGTCTGTTGGGGCAGGAGGAGGAGGAGGAGGAGGAGGAGGAGACATACAGACAGAGAGGACCCGGCTCGGCCCGGCCCCCGAGCCAGCCATCACCAGATGAGACTCGACCATTAGCCGGAGTATCCAGGTTACACCACACTGCCCAGACGACTCTACTTCATGTAAATTTCTATTGTTAGGACTTTTCCCCCCACTACCGCGAGGTAGACGTTTTTTTTTTCACGTACTGCCTTATGATTTTCGTCCATATCTTTATACCGGTTGGGTTTCAGATGAGTTTCCCGGGCGAAGGGGTCAATGCGCGCGCCACTCGAGTGTACGGACGGGCGGGGACGGCCGCTCGCTTCGTTGTGGGTGAGGCGTGTTCTATGCGGTATTTTTTCCCAATATATATATATATATATATATACACACACACGGAGAGAGGAGGAGGAGGAGGAGGATGGCCGAGGCTCAGAGGCTTCCAGGGATGCGATGATGTACGTCATCTTGATATAAGTGGTGGTAGTGAGCAGGTGAAGGCGGTAGGTCAGTTTGTCTGTCCATCACTGCTTCGTCGTGGCTCTCTCTCTCTCTCTCTCTCTCTCTCTCTCTCTATATATATATATATATATATATATATATATATATATATATATATATATATATATATATCCTTGTCAACCATCTGTTTCCCTCTTTCTTTCTCTCTTCCATTACTCTGTTTCGCTCACTCGTTTCTTCCCCTCCCTCTTTTTTTTTCACACTCCTCCTCTTTCTCTCTCCCCTTGTCCTATCCCACCCACACCCCACAAGCCTTCACCCCACTGACACATTAAATCTATCCGATCCATATTTCATCACCTGTTCCTCGTACGTCTTTCCTTTAAAAAAAAGGAAAAAGAAAAAACAGACGTAAAATTGCCCTGAGCTCGCTTGTGGGGAGATAAACTTTTGACACCCCAATCTTGCTTGACACCCAGGCTTTGATCAATACTCAGGGCCACCCACCCCAAGATATATATATATATATATAAAGCCTTTTGCCACGTCTGGCTCAGGCTGTGTGAAATTATCATCCCGGAATTGAATTCTGAATCCAGATGTCAGTTTCTGGCGAAATATACCATTGAGGGGATTTTTTTTTTATTTTTTGATCTCGGAGAGCCAAGCCAGACGCGAAATCGTTGGAATGTTCCTAGTCTTCATTTAACAAGATGTGTGGTGTCATAAGACCGGTAATTGAAATTGTTAATGGTGGAAGAATTTTAGGATAAACGTTGCTGGTGAATTTGTCGAAATTTGAAAGTTGATTTTTCGCCTCATTATTAATGTTTATGACTTTTTCTTTTTTCATTTACGAAAATAGTCTTCACTGGACACATAATGGTGTGTCATAACCTGGTTTTACGTATATCTGTCTGTAAAACGCCAATAAGTATACCTCTATGTTGGTGGATTTAATAGACAATAGGTAAATGGTCAGAATTCGTATCTATATCTCCGTCACACAATATGCAGAAGTTGGTCGAATTGCTGTAAAATGCAATGATCCTAACGGGTTATTGTACTCGTTAAACATGTATTTAGCGCCTTTGTTTATGTTTTCTTTAGCTACATCTCGATCTAAACACGCCTTATCAAACACCAGAGCAAAGCAGTCTCAATTTACGTGCCTTGGGACAGCCCATCCTTGGGGAAGGAGACTGATCTACCGCTTCTGTCTTCCCATCACTCCAAGAGTCTTTGAAACCCTCCTCACTCAACTCCTTCCTACTGTGTTTCGTTGTTTCGGACTAAATGTTTTTATGCTTCTTTTACGCGGTAATGAAACTCAGAATCCAGCAAATGTCTTCTTGTTTGTCTTAGTGTCCTCAATCCTCACCGTAAATCAAATTGTTGGTTGGAGCGGTTGTTGGTTGGCTATTTGGGCTTCAGGCACCTCAAATTCATAAATGTCGTCAGAGTCAGGTTATTACTAACCGCCTTACACGATCATGCTACACGTATGGTCCTGTCTGCTATCTAGGGAGGTTGGTTATGTGGGCATAGGGCCTGTCGACTTCCATGGGTCGTTAAAAACGGCCGTCAACGTCATAACCACCAGTCGAAGAATCTTGATCGTTATAGCATTTTATCTAATTACGTCGTTGAAATTGTTACTTTCGGGAAGACCAATGTAAGGTTTACGGCGCTAGGAATAATCCAGCGTAATTCTGCGCCCCAAGGCTGAGGTTTGTAGGGGTTGCCAGCGACATGTAACCTTGATTTACGGGGCATTTGAAATGATCACAGACCACATCACACACTGAGAATCGGTGTTGCCTAACGATCGAACCATAAAATTCCGAGGACAAACTTGATTAAGTGGATGTTGTTGCATCGTTTATTACGTGACTACGAACAATAGGTCAATGCCCGTGTCTCAGAGATCGTAGGGAAACTATGGCTGTACAGCGACCAGACTAGAATCTCATGTCGGTAGTATTACGATTTACATTGAGTATATGTATGAAAATGAGAGATTATATAATAATAATAATAATAATAATGATAATGATAAAAATAATACTTATAATAATAATAATAATAATAATGATAATTATAATAATAATGATGATAATGATAATAATAATAATAATAACGGAAATATCTGTAGCAACAACAATGATAATATCACTTGGTATTATTATATGAATAATTCATTACAACGAGTATGTGGATTTGGATGGTGAGTAAACACAGGTTTTCGACCTTTATTTCTCTAACGTCTTGGTTTGTGTCGAAGACCTCTTCACAGAGACTGAATAACATACAAAGGGACACAAGACTATGTATGCCCGTAGGCCCCTCACTCCTCCACGTCCCCTGGAAGCCGCGTCTTGCTTCTAGGTCGTATGGATCCCCTTCAAAGTCTTCCTCTTCTTTTCCATTCCTCCATATTAATCAGATTCAAGAAAAAGAGTGAAGTAACATATTGGAAGGTCGCAGGAGTGTTGAAAGCAGCACAGGGGAAATCAAGAGGTATATAACAGCTCCAAATTAAGGAAAGCCTCGGAATTTGAATAGATGCTTGCCTCGATTGCCCATTTACTTGAATATGACCATCAAACCTGACTCACAACGATAGCATTTACCGCGCTGCCACAATCCAGGGCAAAAGTTCGTATACTTTCTTGGTATCAGTATGAAAACGCTCATACGGCATTCAGGAGTTTGTATTGCAAACAACTGGAGTTATCTATCTTAATAGATTACGAATCTAAGGAGAAAAACTGTAGAAATTTACAGCAATCTTGGTGTTTCTCACTTTGGGCAGTCGTTTCTTCAGTCTATGCAGTAAACGATTGTGCATGTCGATAGGAAGAGTCCGAGGATTATTCATGCACCGGTGTGTAAACACTGTGCATTATCAAAATGAAGAGAAGTGGTTATCTATAATCCAGGATCATCAGGGAGATAGCTCATAGCCCTGTTATACACGGTTCACTTCAGGGTGATGCACGAAGCATAACATTGTCTGTTGGTTAACACTTTTGTGATACACATCCTTCAATACAAATAAACGATTATCCTTTTTATATAGTTTAGATCTTAAGACAAAGCTAGAAGACTGTAGAGAGAGACATTACGCAGTTCCTCTCACTCGAGTAGTCTAGCAAGTTAAGTTTTAAGTTTTAATATATTATTTCTTGATAGAGGAATCGGGATCCTAGTGCTGTCACTGGGTACCCCAGTACAATAATACCAGAAGCATCTGGCAAGTGTCGCGAGTACATATGAATATAAGAAAGGGGCTTACTAAAGCGTAAGGAAGTTAGGATATTCCTTCAACACAACATCAGTATTATTTACATAATGTCTGGCCAGTATGGGGAGGGTCATC
>JAYMFT010123198.1:0-13208 GCA_038088735.1 Panulirus argus | reverse complement strand
CATGAGAAGGTAGAGAGTTCCAGAGCTTCGACGTGTAGGGAAAGAAGCAGTTATTAAAACGGCACACCCTTGAGTTGTATGCAGCGTGAAATAGTTGTATGTAAGAGATTTTAAAGTGAAAAAGAAAATGTGGTGGGTCTTGTATGATAACAGATTTACTAGATCATTGTGTCAGAGAGAGAGAGAGAGAGCGACATCTGTCTTCCAAATCCGATCTCCATTAAATCTTACAGAAAACCATTAACAGATTACAATTTTGTTTCATCTGAGGTCAGTAGTGAAAGGATTTTCCAAAGCTATTTGTCTACGGTCAAGAGATAAGGAATTCCAGTGAGGATTTTGCGACGATTTCTCTGAGGACATTTTCGTTTTCAGACAGCAAATAAAGAACTTTTGAATCCTTCTTATAAAATCAGTTTCACAAACGTTATGTTGAAGGAACTCAGATTGTGCAAATACAGAAATATGTAGATATAATAAGATTGTTATAATCCTATAAAAAAAGACACAGCTAAAGGATATAGTCAGGTATATCCTAGTCATGTGTGTGTGTGTGGGGGGGGGGGTGATGTCCTTCAGCTTCCTCACCATATTCTGATGTCAAAAATCTTGCTTCTTTTATTGTAAAAAGGTTAAATTGTGTTTATGGGTGTGACGGCATATAGGGTTATCTTGAAGAGAGAGAGATTAGCATTGATAAGTTTCGCCTCAAAGTTTTTTAAAGAGAGAGAGAGAGAGAGAGAGGAGGTTATTGAGTATCTTCAGATAACGAGGTCATCAATTTCCCAATTTGCTTCCACTTAGTTTAAGCAGTTTCTGTGAGGCCAGTTAGCGAGGTCTCAGCCATTTCAGGTAATGACGGTGGAAGCAATCTAAATCATAGTTTATTCCCCACAGGGCAGGACATGGCTCTCTGGTAGCTTATCCCTTTACGAGATAATACCAAGGATTATCCTGGCGTGATTTTAGGATTATTTTATGGCAAGTATTGCCCAATGCAATCTATTTTTCCAAACTGGGGGACCGGGACTGACATGTAGTAGCTTCATCCCGCAAGACGTATTTTTTCCTTATAGTAGTTCACGATGGACGGGCAGAATCATCCACCATTCGAGTCCATTTCAGTTGAAAGGTAAAAAAGAAAAAATCAAAAAGAAAAAAAATGTGAATCCAAAGGGATTAATTTGAGCTCCTTGGGTTCTTGTAAACCCGACTCTCGAAAGATGGAAAGATTGCAGTAAGAAGGAACAAAATAAACAGGAGACCATTGCAACTTTGCAAGGACCACAATGCACAGTGAGATTGTATAGTTTTAGAATTTTCTTTAACAGTTGAAGAAGGTGTTAAATATTTTTCGGTTGGTGGATGTAGCTTGACGTTGACGGCCTTAATGACCCTGGCAGTTGATAGGCCTAAAGTCCAAACAACCAGCCAACCAACCAACCATAGCAGCTTCACTGTACTGTACGATGAAAGGAGATTATTATCATAACTGTCTCTCCTCATGTAGCTGGTCTCCACACAGAAACTATGGGAAACAGCAGCCAGTCGCGTGCCGTGGGTGCAGGTCTTAGTTGCCGAGACACACGCAGACAGTTCACGAAAGGCGCGGCCGTCACGAAGCTGTAGCGTACCAGCGTTACACCAGCCTTCCCGCCCTCCTTCCCTCCACCAGTGAGTAACGGGACGGAAAGTTGGACAGAAATAAACATATATATTTTTCATTACTATACTTAAGTAAACCAACAAAATTCGATGTATTTGGCTGAAAATGAATTCCAAAATAATCTGCTTGAGTAACTGAGTACTGCTATTGTGTTACTTAACATTAACAAGTTTGTAAAACTGTTGGAAGTAGCCAAAGCGGTCTCTCGGGTTCACATTGACTTACGAGTATATCCTGTACGTCAGTCCACGATACTTCCATAAACATTGGAGGCAGCGAAGGAAGATGTTTACCATAAAAAACTAATGTATGATAATGACGATTTCACTACTGCCTGAAAAACCTCTAAAACAGTACAAGTTTATTTCACTAGAGTGATATCCAGTAAGGGGCAAAGAATTAAACACATTCATTCTAATGATCAAATTGATCATTAGAACGAATGTGTTTAATTCTTTAATTTAGACTGTTTGGTTCTGTCCGTTCAACGATTCCGGATCACGCTAGAATGCCATGGCATAATATCACAGGAAATTTATAGATATCAAAAATTAATTTTGATTAACTTAGGAGTATGGATATGATAATTACTTACTCCCACATCTGCATATATTTTTTTTTATAAGTTTGCTGAAACAGCACGGGCAACTAAGGCCCTAATCAAGGCCATCCCATTATCGTTATGTATATATATAACCTAGCCCAAGCCAGGTACCCATTTTATCGACCAACCCCTAAGAGTGGATGAACAGCTGGGTTGACTGTGGACTGACTGCCGCAACCAGGATTCGAACTTATGCGCTCGACCCTGGGCGGCCCGTGAATGCGTCACGGTCAGGAACGCTAACCGCTAGACCGCGGAGGTTCATATATTACAATGATTTATCTCAAATTCTGCTGGATATTATTTCACTAGATTTATGGAATACTTTTACAGATATACTGTGTACCATCACTTACTTTTGTTTATGGATCTAACAATCCATTCATGCGTGCTCATATTTACATCACATTCTTGTAAAGAAAGTCACAAAAACATTACGTAATCACGTATAAAATAATTCATTTTTCTCTGTCGATATATAAAAAGTGATGACAATTACGTAACTGAAGCCAGTTTCCTGCAACATCTACACGTTTCCCTAACGAGGTCAGGAAGTCAGGGACAAAAATTCATATTCATGAAATGCCTCGCTAATTGCCGAGTAATTTCCTTACCCGACCCTGACGAGCAGGGAGCATAAAATAGCCCCAGAATTGGACACACTCTCCCGTATGTGAAGAATGTGAGACGCATAATTATGTTACGTATCTTTCATGCAGCTATATCAAAGATGGTTGTATTCCCATCATGTTATTTTTGGGTGAAAGCAACAATGCCGTGGTTATTGTTGCTTTGTGCATTGTTAACATATTTGCCATCATTATACACTTCAACTTTATCATTAACTTCGTGATCTGGAACAATATTATTTACCTGACTTTCATTTCTGTCTTATACAAACAATCTTTTGTTGCGAAAAGACATAACGGAGGTAAATTGTTTATTTGCAGAAGTTGTTTCCACTATAACCAGCAAACGGCCCCGACAGCGGGTCTTGGTCAAATTTCAGTAAATATTATATCTTTATTTTGCGCAAGGTTTTCTCCCCAGCACAGTCTAAATAAAGGCGGTGAAGCTGTCATGTATACTACCTCCTCGAGGCAAATTGCAGGTCTTTTCTAAAGTTACCGCAATGCCAGCGTGATTCTTGTCAACTGTAAATAAGCGCGCAAATGGCTTATACAATGTTCCTAATCAGCAATTAGTGTTGTATAATTATGAGCTTGTTTACTTGGTGAACAGCATTCCGTTCTAATTCTTGTCAAAAGTTGTCGATTTTCGCTTCATCATCTACAAATATTAAAGTCTTTTTCATGCAATTCGTCTTCTCTTTCCTAATGATGTGCTGATAACCATTACCTTTCAACTTCAATCATATTTTCATGCGTTTGCAGCTGCTTCATTTGAGGAGACATGAACCCTTTTTCTGCAACGACCGGTTTCCTTCTTCATATGTATTTGATGGATATTGCTGACCTGTCCCTTCTGGCCAGAATTTTTAACGCTCTCTCTCTCTCTCTCTCTCTCTCTCTCTCTCTCTCTCTCTCTCTCTCTCTCTCCTTTATCATTCCATATATAACGTTGAAAGCTTTAGAAATGTGTAAGCTGTCTTTGCGACTCTAATAGCTGTATTTACGCACCAGTTGAGATTCATAGAATTTTTCATCACTCACACTCAAAATATTGCCTTACTGGTAAGAAACTCTATATCTATGGAACACGAGTTAGCCATCAGCGTGTCAGGACAGCTTGACCACATGGCATTTTCCGGAACAGCATTCTTCATACCAGGAAGCGGCCCTCATTATCACTACATTCTGTGGCTCCTCAAGACCTGCTGGGTACTCTTTATTTTGGTCATATTTTGAATTGTATCAGTACAAGACATTGAGTAGAAACGATTGATCGAAGTAATCTAACACCCTCAGGATAGTGAGTTCAGATCACTAAATACTCGAATACAGTTAGTCCTACATACAGAGCACACATTAAGCAGTACTTTTCACACTATAGTCTTTAAAGCAACATGAAAATCCTGTGAAAGATTTGCAACTGAATCTGAACGGAATATAATGTTCATGAATCCAGATATCAAATGATTTTATGGACTGAAAACTTTAAGAATCACGTGGATAGACTGGATAATATAGGACGATGAGGTTTACCTTGAACTTCCGACAACTGATGCCTATTATAAGTAAACAATGTGGGAACGTGTTCCGAGGTTAACTACCTTAGTCAACAGAAACCGAGAAAATGGGGCCTCGTTGTGGATATGGGGCTCTGGTTTAGGGGGAATTATGAAAAGTAATATTTTCTTTCTTCTACATCCCAACCACGCACTCGCCACTATGTCAGAGTACTCTCCCCCCCCACCACCACAATCACCAACACCCTCACGGATAAGCCAAGAAAAGCTACTGTTCCCTAAAGAAGACAAATGTAACCTCTATTAACAAGTCCCGATTTCAAATCACCTTAAGCTGATTACTCCGGCGGAACAGAAGCAGCAGCAGACTAGAGCAGCAAACGGTAGCGCTGTTCCTTAAGCATATCATGTGTCACTTACGTTCACTTACCTAAAGTGGAACTGTCCTGAACCATTTCCTCTGGCACAACAGATGAAGAAGTGGATCACAAAATCTAGAAATAATGCTTCTCACTTGGTAATATACGCGTCCCTGAGGCATTTCCCTGAACTGGATAGATCATGACCTAATATCTCCCAGACAACAGGAGCTGCCGATCATTCCTGCAAGAGGTAACTCTGTTGTACCCTTAGTAGCATACAAGGCGGCTGTGTCCTCCTTTCTTTGTTGGAACTAACCAATACGGTAGTCAACGGCGTTTCATTTTACCTCGATTTCCACAATCCTGAACGTTTTGGGGTCACAGAGGGTAATCCTAATTCGCTTCGTCTTCCTAAATTCCTGCAAATAAGACTCTCTCTTTTTTTTTACGTTCAATTGACCACCACAGCCTTATTGACACGGAATTTCAGTCCAGTATACAGTGCAGCTACAGCTAACCTGACCTTTAATGACTAAGGCGTCAATTCAAGGCCGTGGCATGTTAAACTTAACTGAGACATTTGGCAGGTTATAACTACTGATGCCTTATGTACTCACATTCCTAAATGTCAGTTTTGGAGAATGACTCTGACAGAAGCAATCTAAGATAACTCTACAGGAAAATTAGGTACTTAGAAAGGGAGGAAAAAAAAAGTGTATTAGAATTGTAGAGGTAAAAATGGAATCAAAGATGAGATTGAAAAAAATATCGGTGCTAACAGAAAGCAAACTAAGTAACCACCTGAAGAAGATAGATAAGCATCTCCCTTTGACGGTTTATTTGCAAACCCTTGTGTACACTGACCTGATGAATGGATGTATGGCCACCGATAGTGGAAGGAATAAGAACTCCTTTGATCACTGGCCCTAAATATCTGGTCTTTTTAACTCACTGATCCTTTAATCTAGGATGTTTGTAGAGTGCAACTTTTGATAAACTTGTACTTATCAACAGCAACTCCATTCCCAGTCTCATGTGGCTGCATCAGGTACATGGAACATCTGGAATCATCAATACACATCCTCGATCCATGTCCAGTGTGTTACTGTGGAGCCTCGAATTTTCACGCTCATAATAAGGGATTCTCACCCTTCCCCTTGGCACACATGATTCAAGTGAAGCCAGCGTCTGTCTTCACATCACCTCCATATCAAAAAATGCTTCCAGCACATCTGATCCTTAGCCATTCCTCTAGCGACTTTATTTCAAATATCCTAAACCCTGGTCTCTTATCTCACCGGGTCTAACCATCTGTTCGGCGGTCGACTGTACCTTTCCTCCAAATATCTCCAAGAGTGTAATTGTATTGACCAAACTGTCGTCCGCCATGTGTTTTATATGGCCTTACCTCTGAAGTAACTATCGACCATTTTCCTTTCAAACGTTTTCTTTACACAACATATCGTCACATCTTCAAAATTCATTGTATAAATCCTCCTGGTCACCTCTTTGAATATTTCTGTAATCACATATGGAAAACCTATTGCTTTTCCTTTAATGACATCTCTTATAAAGTCAACAATTGCACTTTATATAGTCTTTAATTCCTTTTTGTACTTTAGTAAGATTTCAACTCTACATTTCTTTCGTCTCTTTAGAATTCCAGTCCACCCGCAATTACCACTGACTTCACTTGTCCACCTTTTTTTTTCATTACATTATTCATGAATCTTTCTTCTCTGCTGTTTTACTTTTATTTCATTTTAGCCACGAGACTAACATTCATTACCATCGCGTGTTTGTACCCGGATACTTCTTACTTACTTTTAATTCCATTTGCAGAGAGAAAGAGTACTTAGTTATAAGTATCTGCGACGAGATACTGCCAAATGATGGGGTTAACGCGTATGATCCACCACAGGAAAATCTAAGAGTCAAGAAGAACGAGTCACGTTAGTTGTGCGTTGTCCAGCGTTACGTAAGATGGAGAGAGACTGCATGTATGTGGACTGAATGCCAGACGTGCATGTGTTGGGGGAGGCGGAAAGGAAAGACAGCAACTTGGGCCGCTACGAGGAGCGAAAGGTGTCACTCACTGCAGTGCTGGATGGCAGCACAGCCGTCTCTAGACCCTCCCGACACAAACGCGGATAGAACTACGTGCAGTGCCTCTCTGGTCGGTTGCTACGTACCACCTACTACCTTCGGTGAGAGAGAGAGAGAGAGAGAGAGAGAGAGAGAGAGAGAGAGAAGGAGAGAGAAGGAAAAGAAATATCCCATCCCGCAGCTATCCTAAAGATGGAAATTCTCCCATTCCATGTGTTTCCGGGCATTCTTCTTCCGAACAAATAAATCTTTCGTGCTGCCGAGAATTTCGACTAATTGCGTTATATATGGTTCACTGACCACTCATTCTATTCCTTTTTGGCAATAAATCGACTTAATGGCTCGGAAAATATCACATTTTAAAGAGAAATTCAGGAAGCCTTGTAAAGTGTCACCTTATCTGTCATATGTATATATATATATATATCGATGCCTTAAACATAAGGTTGAGTCCCACTGAAGAATTCCACTTAAAACATTCGATGCCGCGAAACTCCTTATGGTAGTTGACTGGTGGATTTAAATCGGCAGATTAGAAATGTCTGTTCAAATGTGTAGAAAGGCGAAGGCGCACATATAGGCTCACGTTATGAAAGTATCTATTAATCTCTAGATAAATAAGGATGACGTGAGCATGATGATGGCTTCACTACTCAGGATGGAATGAAACGTTGGTCGGTTAGGTATCTTATATGTACACGACGCTTCGTGGTGTGTGTGCGTGTGTGTGAACGTAAATGTGTGTCTGTGTGGGTATTTAGACGGGAGGGAGTGAATGTTCTATTCGTTATTCCTTTCTGTGTCTAATTACCCATTTTCATTCACGGGAAGTGAGTAAATACTAACGCCGTCGATTCCCTCAAGTACACTAATTTGCTCGTAATGGTTTTCAGAACTACATTCCAAACTCACGCCGCGTTCTCACTTCATCTGTTCCCTTTTTCGGTAAATTTCCATAAGAATGATGTTTCCTCACACCGCTTCTCATTGCTGTCGTCAAGCTTCCACCTCAGTATTCCAGTCCACCCAAGTTCTAGATAATCTCTCTTATGAATTCAGTATATACTTCAGAAACCTGTAAGTCATAACAGGATCTTCTCTTTCCTCTATGGCGTGTAAGGAATGTAATTGCAATATTATCAACATCATAGCCCAGACCAAGCTGTTACCAGACTCCGCCTGCTTAAGGTTAAACTGCGAGTGAAAATTTGCCTTTGGCCAGACTGTGTCATTGTCAGTTGACGAAACAGAGTACAGTCTCGTCAAAGAACCTCTCGCTTCAAAGGAGTTCACCCTTTGTGTGGAGCAGCTTTGGACCTGTAGGAGTTCCTGGAAAGGGAGCCTTAAGGCAGAACAAGGACCTGTTCTGAAAGAGTTCCTCGGATGATGAATGACAGTAGAGCCAAGACCAGCCAGTTCGGGCAACAATCTGCACTCTTAACAGCTTGTATATGTACCTTTCAAAGATAGGAGTTTCACTGAGATATACCATGTTCAAGCTTTAGTCTCACATCTGTAGTATATATTTTCATAAACATACCCTCCTTCATCAAAGTGAATGTACTCTTCTGTTTTACAATAATGTTTACGCTGCTCTAACATTTAACATTCTTCCTAATATGTCAAATGACAGAGTTTTTGGTATTAACTCCCCAAGGTCTTTCTTACATTATGATTCCTCTAAACTTACCCCAGATAACATGTAAAATAGACAAGCATTCTAATTTCCTCCTTATTCACTAATAAAGCCAATATGTTTGAGCTGCTAGTTACCCTCGTAATGCTTCACTGTCTAATCACACTACCAATCTCTCCCGTTGAATTTGCATGATCGTCTGACATAGGAAAGTGTCATGGTAATCCCTCTCATAGTTCACTAACATAAACCCATCCCTCCCCCCCCGAAAAAAAAAAAAGAAATAAATGCCTAAAACGATCCTTTCAGCGCTATAATAGTTGACGTTCTTACAAGTTAAGTAACACTGTAATCACTGTCCCTATCACGCTTCCCTATGAATATCTCCTAATGCCTCTCGTAACATTAGCCTACTACCTCATTTTTTTTTCCAATAACGATTCGTGCTGCACCACATCAGATGCGTCTGAGATATACAAACAGAGGAGAACCACTCATCCTTTTCATCCTTTCAAGCAGATTCTCAGTCTTTCTCTTATACCTACAAATCTTAACGAGTTTATAGCTAGGTACTCTGTACGTATCATATGTTTTAATGCCCAACAGCTTTATGGCACCTAGGCAGGAGATAACGAATATGAGGATAACAATTCTATTAGTACAATGAAAAACTGCTAGCTTCTAAATATTTGTTAATCAATCTTATTATGCATCTCGAAATCGCTATCACCTGGACACTCACAGTTCATAAGTTTATATATATATATATATATATATATATATATATATATATATATATGGTAGAATAAAGATAAGAAATAAGCCATATTGTCAGTTACATACATCAGAACGATATGCTTCAGTTTTGAAAATATCCATATCATATACTTTCGAGTAAACATCAACATGCTACTCATGTACTCAAATCTTTCTCGTCTGTTAGGGAGCACACTATCACTAGACCTTGTGGCTCAAATGTACTTTTAATTTCTTCTGGAAATACATAACGTATGCTGAGAGCCAAGCGCACTGACGTCAAACTCACTTGTATTGCAGTATCATCGATACTATTAATAGTGTCAGTGACAATAGTCCTCCAAAACAAGGATCCCGCTACATTCTCAGTTATAACAACGAATAGATTCTCACACTGTACCTTTCAACTGCACTTCCCACTATGACAGAGAGCACATCCCTTCCACAAAAGCATTCAATAACATATACAGCCATGACAATGAACACTCACTCCTTCGCTCACCAACATCAAGCTACGCTTCCACCCACGGTGTCTGCCGGAACGGGTCAGATGAGCTTACGAGTTTAACGCTTCCCGAAAACGCAATTAGATTTTCAGGCAAACACACGTACACTGACTGCTTCTCCATATTTTTCTCTTGTACATGTGTTGAAACGACGTGTAGAAATCAAGGACTTCCTTTGTGATTTCTTGCTCATCGGGTTGCATGAATAAGAATTTCAGATTAGATATTTGTTTCTTTATCTGATTCGAACTTTTCTACATCAATTTTTTTTTTAAATCAAAATTCAGATAAAGAATGACCATGTATATTCAATGAAAGTTGTGCTTGATGAGACCTGTCAAATGTGATGACTAGCTTGTGAAAAACAAATACCCTTTCAGAACATTACACGTAAACTCCTAGTATATCAATAGATCATACGCTTCAGTGGAAACTGGCCACTAAAAATGTGTGGCTAGCACAAGTGAGCACATTCCCAAACAACAACTTCCAAACCTTTTTTGTACATGATTGAGAGATGCGGAGAACAACAGCATTAGCGTACGAAAGTATCCGTCTACCATAATTGTGGTTTACAAAAATTTTACTGTGACATTTACGTGCCTCCGCTTGAATATGTGAGCGTTAACAGATTAAATTTTCATGCAGTGGTGAAATAAACAGATATACCCAAATAAATGGAGTCATTAAAATGGGATAAATGTTGCATTTTAGAATACCTAAACCCCCCAGGGCTGTGTGCTGCCTCGTTCATGCACTAGCGAATAATTTTGTTGTTACAGTATTGTATTTTAATGTTCATCAAGTAATCACAATTACCGAATAAAAATGCATTGTTCAAGCGTAGTCAGCGGAAGAGTCATATATGCAAGAGAGCCTAACACGGACCTAGAAATAAAACAATGAATTTTTGAATAACGTTCATGAGCAGAGGATTCAACTGTTTACACTTGTCACACTGTTTGCTGTCAAGCGCTGAAGAGGAAAGGGACCGGACGGACGGGGATGTCCAACAGCTTACTCCGCCGGTGTCATTCCTCATTTCCATTCATCAGGTTGTTTTACGAACTTTCAATTATTTCTAATTCCTTGATCTATTCACTCCCATAGGGATACCCCTTGGTACTGAATGGTAAACAAATTGGATTACCTATGAGCTAATATCCTCATCTAATTCGAATACTTTCCCCGAAGAATATCGCTCTGCTGTGGCAACATGCACACAGGCGGGTGACTTGTGGTGCCAAGGGCTTTGAAGGACTATGACCGAAACATTGTAGGGACGTGGATGGTGCAGTTATCGCACGTCTGCCCTCTAGCGTCCTCAACACAAGGGTTTTGGTTGTGTGCATTTGCGAGCTAAAATCATATATGCATAAAAAATAGTTGTGCAAATATTAGTGGAAATTGAACAGAAATATGGTTCGAAACGAAATAATAAGAATTTTACGTAAAATACAGTATGTTTAAGTATAAATAAGACTAGAATGTACTTACACTGAGTTGAGAAGTTAAACATGCGAGTGTGTTTACAATGACCGTTTAACATTTTTTTTTCAGGAATTTACTCCTCATTATTGCATTATCTTATTCAACTGTGTTCAGTAACATGACGCTAAAGCGTTATCTTATTCTTTCCGCAGCTCGAAGCAGAATAAATGTGGGATGAAATTTGCACATTACTAGGTGGCCGAGCGCAGAGCACCAGCAGCTGTGACTAAGTTACTAACGTTGCGAATAAGGAGCAGCAACAGATGAGGCTAAGTTCCTGGCTGGCATAACGAGGGACAGCCGCAGCTGAAGTCAAGTAGCTAACGTTCCGACTGGATGACTGTCACAGCTGAGTTTACGTTGCTGAGGGAATGAGTGGGTGACAGCCATAGCTGTGGGAAAATGCTGTTGGCAAGCCAGACAAATTATATTCCATCACTGGGACCAAATTTCAAATGGGCACAGTGGTTCATCGTCTTGGGTCGGTGAGACCAAACTCCAGGCAGATCGAGTAAGATGTAATGGAAAACGAGGCCATGACACCGCTGGACCGAACAAGAAGTATTCGCCGCTGAAGACAAATCACCGACGGGTAGAGTGAGGACTGGTCGCACCTGAGATTTCGACCAGGAAATATAAAGGAAAAAAAAAAAACAGCGAGCCATTATTCATGAACGATCAGGGAGGATGGAACAGGCCATCAGTCTCCTTTATCATTGTGTCCCAGTCCTCGGTGGATACTTGTTTACCCACTTGCTTTTCAAGACTTTGATTTAAATTTCAACTTGGAAACATGTGCTAGTCCTTATTTCCATTGGTTACACAATAAGCAGTGAAGTTATTCATCCAGATTTACATGTATCTAGATATCATCTATTTCAGGCTAACTGTATTGAATTCATATGGGCATCAGATATTTTCACTTATGGATATCTACTTTATCTAATGGTAATGCAGTTACAGAGGAGCCAAACCTCACATCTACAGTCGATTCTTTGTCGCCTTAACAGATTCTCGGATTCCTAGAAATTTCACAAAGAAATCTCTTTTGTTAACGAACCATCAACGATTGAACTTATCAAGCAACATCCTCAACTTGCTTTTGAATTCAAATAGTCTGCTAGTGTGTTTATGGGGTAAGAAATATCAAGTGTGAAATTATAAGTAGTTTGCTACGTAGCGTGGGCCAAAAATTATTGTGCCTTCATCTTCATTCTGCTCACAGAGCAGATGCCTTTTGTATAACTTAGGTCGCAATCGGGTATTTAAGTTATCTCAAACCATATGGATTTATTTACGTATCTTTAAAAGCTTCCGCTGGTAATAATGTTACTATTACCTCTTTAGACCAGTTTTGTTCACACAGAGCGTTTAAGCATTATGTGCATCACTAAACCCATCATAACTTAAAGCTATGGCGACAGACGTGTCCATATCCCTTTCTGTATTTCCTTCATGAAATTCTGTTAGTTTTCAATCAGAAAGAACCAATAAATACTATAAATAAAACCTGAATACCAACACAGGAATACATGCACTTGAACCAAGACTGAAAGAGATACAAAAAAAAAAAAGCAAAGAGGCCGCTCAATTATTCCGTAAGAGAAGGAAAAGCAATGACAAGTCGTGAGCAAGTTAGGTCGTGACTCTTGATATCTCGGCATTTTGGCCCTCAATACGTGTCCCTCCATGAAATAAAGAAAACCAAAGGCATAGTCACACAAAAGAAAATGAAACATTAGTGGGGAAAAGAATAAAGCCTTGAGATAATCCAAATATCTATTTATCTATCTATCTATCTATCTATATATATATATATCTATATCTATCTATCTATATATATATATATATATATAATATATATATATATATATATATATATATATATATATATATATATATATATTTATATATATATATATATATATATAT
>JAYMFT010123187.1:0-13208 GCA_038088735.1 Panulirus argus | reverse complement strand
CAACTCAAGGGTGGGCCGTTTTGATAACTGTTTCTTTCCCTACACCTCGAAGCTTTGGAACTCTCTACCTTCTCATGTCTTTCCCAATAACTATAATCTTGCTCATTTCAAGGAACAGGTCTTTCACTTCCTCCAAAATTCATGTTTGCTTTCCCTTGTCTTTTCTTTTTCCCTTTCGTAATTCTCTATATTTCAATCAAGACCGGGCCTTGATGTGGACTTTTGTCCGTGACTAGAGCCTTCAACGTACTAAAACTACAATAATATATTGGTGGAGCGTCTATCAGCAGCTTGAAGGGTCAAATCAAGGCTTGTATCATTCTGCTCTCGGAGATGTACATATATACTTGAGTTTCTTAAATGAAATTATTATCTTGAAGCGTATAACATTCATATCTTATTCTTTCTCAGTCACTTTAGAAAAGCGTAAAAATCATACAAGATATATCCTTGAAAAAAAAACCTCACGATTTACAGATTAGTGCAAGTGATAATATAATAAAGTATATTTCTCATTTCCACAGAGCGGTCTGTCCCGCTGCCCCTTCCCCCTCGTACGAGGAGAGGGCAGCTTCTTCTTCTTCTTCTTCTTCTTCTTCTTCTTCTTCTTCTTCTTCTTGGGCTTTTCCATACATCTCCCGCTTTCATTGAGGGGGGGGGGAGAAGAAAATTGGAGAGAGAGAGTGAGAGAGAGACGGAGAGAGAGACGGAGAGAGAGAGAGAGAGAAAGGGAGTGACGGAGAGAGAGAGACGGTCGGTCGGTCGGTTGGTGTGTGTGTGTGTCTGTGTGTGTGTGTGTGAGCCGTGTGGCGGCAATCCGGCATGTCCCCAATATTTCAGGCCAGTCCGTGGGTCTCATATTGACACCAAATCCCACCATCATCTGGCCACACTCGTCGGAGACGCCACCAGACAGTATATTTCTGTATTTGTCATCACTATTGCCACTCCAGCTTCTCTCACCTTCATATACTCCTCAACCTTCCACCGTTTTTCTCCTCTCTCTCTCTCTCTCTCATGTTTGATATATATTTGGGGGTTTAGCAAGAGAGGGTCGTACCTACGTTTTTTGTGTATGATGGATTTATTTTTGCCATAGGTAGTAGGAGCTGAGCCGACTCGCACATACAGTGAGTTTCTCGATGTATTTTCAGTTGAATTTATTTTACCGTGAGAGAAAGGTAACAATTTCCTTTTCTTTAATTCAACCATGAGGATTAATATAGTATTTAGTTATCATTCTGATGCCTTAAATTTGGTATATGTGTTCTCTTGATATATATATATATATATATATATATATATATATATATATATATATAAAGTTTTGTTGTTTAATATGGTTAGCCATCTTGATACCGTATATGAATGACTAAATAAAACTGTACTTTTTTGAGAAATATCTTCTGTTAGACTTACTGTTTCGTAGAAACACAGACCAGTGTTGACTCTCACGTTTGGATTCAAATTTCTCTTTGCTACAGATCGAAAAACTTGCCTCGCGCCGTATTTAGACAGTTCCCATTTTTACTATTTCTGACTGGACTTGTTTAAGGAGCATTTTCTCTGTTTAAACGGATTTTATTGTGATGATTTGCCAGAGAATATATGTCTAACGTTCCGTAAGATATACGTGACCGACTACAAGATTATAAATTAAAGAAAAACATGTTTGATACAATTTTTATATGTTCTGGGGCTATTTTATTACCCCATGAATGAAGTTAAATCATTTATTGATTCCCAGATATTCGTCAGCCTCAGCTGATATTTATTTGATAAAGAATTCATAATATAAAAAGTGTACTTGTATGATACAGAGAACTACAGATAACTCACCCTGACAGAGAAGCAAATATTAAACTTTTCAACTCAGTTTACGCGAATTGTTGGGAACCTTTTCAGCACTCGGCAAGCCCTTGGGGTTTGAAGGCATGACTTTGACATGACCCTAAAATTAAGGGTCTGGTTAGAATCCAGTGAGCGAAATCTGAATACGTAAAGTAAGAAATATCCTTAAGGTGATATGATATACACATTTAGAGGCAGTGCGTATAGGGAGGGCTTCGGGAATAGAGGTAGAATGAGAGAGGGGGAGATGAGACCTTCACCAAATGTGGTATTAGAGACATATATTGGTAGGGTGGAGGGAGGGAGGGAGGGTAGAGAGAGGGAGGAAGGGAGGGTATAGAGAGAGAGAGAGAGAGAGAGAGAGAGAGAGAGAGAGAGAGAAACGTAAGGCTTAGCCGCACTCTAATAACATAATAAGCTGTGGTGCTGAACTCCATTACGGAACCAGTTAGTATATTCTTCGTGTGCTGTGTTGAAACAATGTGGCAAAAGTTCTCTTTGTGCAAATAGCTTTGAGCTTGGAGACATTTTTTTTATCGGTCTTTTTATACTCCAAGTGCTGTCAAGGTGATAACTTGCGTGCCGTGTTCCTATGATTTGTCGTTTTGTTATCCAATTTTAACATTTCTGTTATGCTTGTTAACTATCTCTTAATTTGTGTGTGTGTGTGTGTGTGTGTGTGTGTGTGTGTGTGTGTGTGTGTGTCTTTTTATAAAAGCTTTGGAACATATGCCACAATTTCATTTCATATAAAGATACTATCTATGTTCAGTCTGTCCCTTGCGCACAGAACTAAGATCTCTTGAGCACAATAGCTCGACCCTTTGACAAGCACAAAAATATGTCTCTTTGGTACTGTGCCTTGGCCTTTTGACTCGACCCCCTTTTTACCATGCTCAAGAGTCGTCCCGTCGCACTCAAGGGTCATGCCACGGTCATCAAGTGGGTCGTGCCGTGTCGTGTACAAGGGGAGGAGGGAGTTTGGGGGGGTGGTTAGGTTAGCGTGGTAAGTAGGATCCATTTTCCATAGTCCGGTGTGTAAGTAAAGTGATGGAGAAGGTAGGTATGGTACATGTTTCTGGGTCACGAACTGCTAATGTGAGGCCGGTCAGGTGGGGGCTTGTTTTTTTTTTCCCAGCCTCTTAACTTTCTCCACTTAAGCCTAGACTAACCTATGTTTTTTTTTTTTTACGGCTTCCTCCACTACTGTTGTATATAGTGCCCGGTTTCGTTGTAAATTAGCGTGGTTGGTTATTGCTTTTGGTGATGTAAGGCTTTGTTTTCTTGTTGTACACACAGTTTCGGGAAGAAAATTGCTATAGAAAAGCCTGACTTATCAATGATGGTAGCTGCTGTGCAAGCCAGAAGTAGCATATTTAAAAGCAGTTGATTGTTCAACTTCTAAGTCATTGTCGTAAATGCACTTAAGACACTGAATTCCACGATGAAAAGTATTAAGGTACTTCCACTGAGCAGAGAACAGGGACATCCTCTCTTGGGCACATATCTGGTGTGGAAGACGAACTAAACTTATTACATTTGTATTTCCGCGTGAAATCCTTTTACAAGTTGGTAAGTTGGTGTAGTGTGACGTTATAGTGTGACGGTAACTTGGTGTGGTGTGACGTTATAGTGTGTCGGTAAGTTGGCGTGGTGTGACGTTACGATATGCGCCGCGTTGCGTAGCCCACAGGTCGAGTATCATGTGTCCCTTTTTTTCAGGTAGTTAGCACCTCAAGACAGGTATTAGCGGGAGAGTATGTGGACGGGCAGCAGCAGCAGCAGCAGCAACAATCCGCTTTGCGTCTCCAGGTGAATCAAGAACACCAAAATCACCACCACCACCACCATCACCACCAGCAGCAGCAGCAGCAGGCAGAGTATCACCAACAAAACCACCACCACCACCTCCACCACATACGGTCCCAGGAGCTCCAACATGATCCGCTGGCAACCCCGAGTAGAAGTCCTGGTATGGTTGCCACCACAAAGTCCACTGCCCTCCCCGGCCCTCCCGTCACCACCACAATGCCCACTACCGTCGTCCATGTCTCACCCACCACGCCCACGACGTCCCTCTCCACGCCCGCGTCACCAACCCTAATCCAGGGCAGCACTCCGCTCTCACAGATCGGCGCCCACCCCTGCCCTCCACCCCCGGAAACCAGCATCGTTAACCTGCTGGGTAAGAAAGACTACAGTATCATCCAAGTCTCTAAACCTTTTCTTTTTTTTTACATTTCAAGGTTGCTCCTTTTGTCAGCTTTGCCAATGATATCAAAAGCTACGGCTGTTTGACCAGGTCACATCACTGATCAAGTGTTCATGCTTCAGTCTTGATAACTGGCATGGAATATGGAAATTAGAAGACATAATCAAATAGGGATATGGTTCCTCAAATGCACCCCTAAGAATGTGTAAGAAAGTGTCATGATAATGCCAGGTCCCTCTGCCATGACTGATGTATTCTGAGCATGCATCACCTTCCAGGTAGGTACTTAACTGAAACAAATAAACCATTGTATCAACACACATGAATCTGAGGTTTGTAAACTCCTTCCAGAACCCTATGTCTTCCTGTAGTACTGCCGGATTCCTACGCTTCTTCCTCTTGTCATCCAGCTTTCTACAGGTACAGTAATGGCTTGTGACTGACTTGTGTGAAGTAGCAGAAACCATAATTACATAATTGCTTGGTTTATATGTATATCTATATACATTTTTTTCTTTT
Source organism: Panulirus argus (assembly GCA_038088735.1). Taxonomy (NCBI): domain Eukaryota; kingdom Metazoa; phylum Arthropoda; class Malacostraca; order Decapoda; family Palinuridae; genus Panulirus; species Panulirus argus. The sequence goes on along the minus strand of JAYMFT010123187.1, from coordinate 8,626 downwards.
GCACCAAATGCTTACTTTTTCTTTTGTGGCACAGTACTGACAGTCTAATATCACTGGATACATAATGGGTGGAATTCCTTGAAGTAACTTATGATCTTCTAGCAAATAAATCTAGTCTGTCTTACATACAGACTGAAAGAAGAGTTGGGTAGACTGGTACATGCCTCATCCTCAGAGGCATGGCCAGGATTTTTTCAAGGGAAGGGACCTGAGATCAAATATGCAAGTGCCCTCTTGAGTTTAGAAATATGTCCGAGGCAAGGCCTTACTAGGCAGGGTGCTAGATGGACTGCCCACTCACCCATCCATAAGATACAGAGAAAGACATATAAAGACTCAATGATGAATGAATGGGCAATTTTGCCTTTCATTTTGATGAAAACATGCAACCCAATTATACAGAAAGGATTCCCCAGCCATCCTTGGCTTTGCCTTTTCTTGTCTCTCTGTTGGTATCTTAGATATTAATTGAAGTAGTAACTTAATTTGATGGAATACCCTTAAAAGTATGTGATTTTCTTCCCCAAGTTGCCTTTACCATTTTATATATAATACAATTGGTATTCAGATCTCAGGCTATATCCTTAGACTAGAGGGTCAATGAAAATGCAGACGGGTATCATGAAGTGTATAACAAATTCTTGCAAGGCGTGAGTAAGAAGAACATACATTGTTTTGCAATGAATATATTTAAAGTGCACATGAATCAAAGGATTTCAAAAGGTTTAGTGGCACTGCACCCCACCTTTATCTGGTACATGACCTCATCTAACCTAGATTAGATTAAAAGAGAATAATCAACTAACCCCATTTAACTTAACCTGACCCAATATGCTATATCCTAACTTCTCTCTCTTGTGGAACAAAGCCTCTTGGTATGAAGCCATGGCATGAAGAGCTTCCTTAATTGAAAGACTACAATAGACCAGAAGTACTTTCCATCAAGTTTTTTGTTTTAATTTTGAAGAGGATTCTAAAGGGTGGTAATGAGATGACATTCACATACGAGCAGCCGTTGTAATCTGTGTAGGTTAGAGAAATTTATAGAGTTTCTTACCAATGGTAAAGATAGGAGACACATCTACATTTTGGTTATTATTAAAAGCTTTAGCTTGTGGGAAGTCCATTTTTGATTTGTTCACGTCAAAAATTTGTATAAACGTTGAAATTAAACTGCCTTGATCAGCTTGCAGTAGTAACAGTGTTTACTGTACACTGCTTAATGCAAAAAAATGCATTTTAGTACTGTATGAATCCATTTCATGCAAACTGATGAGGTCATCCTAGTTTGTGGCTTTCCTGTAGATTGTAAATATATCATAATGCTAAACGAAGGCTTCAGTATATTATCATACAAGATGAAATGTGAAAATTTCAGTGGTGGAGAGGGTTTAATTATAGTTTGATAATTGTAACTTGATGCATAGCTCAGTTCTGTTATCCTGAGGGCCAAGTTTTTAATATCCTTTTTAATTTTGGATGTGTACTTTACAATGTTGCAGCAACTCTAAATAGTTGACCAGTAAATGTAAAGGAACATATTCTGGTCTTATTACTTGGTTGCATTAGGTTTTAATTGAAGCATACGTTTTCCTGTTGCTTCATAGCCATTTAACACAGAGGGAAAATGTGAGGTTGAATAAATAAACAGCTCAACTCAGCCTAACCAGACCCAGAAATGAAATTGCATTACGGTCCTTTACAGTTATATCTTGATCTACCGCAAGAAGTATAAACATGTACTAAATATGGTGCAAGATGACAGATAACAGGCATGATGAATAGGCAGTAAATGCCTGCTGGCGTCATTCAAAATTGAGTATTCTTTACTCTGTTCTTGATCATTTTTGCTTTTAGACTAAGAATGCTATTGTTCAGCAACAAACGGTAAAGTTATGGTTCCTTATTCTTAAATGGTATCATTTTCAGCCCTGTCAGAGGGTAGGCTGTTAACTGAGTATTAGTATACATCACTGTATATCTAACTTTTTGGAATATTCTATTTAAGAGTGCAGAACATGTACTGTTGACCAGTTTAATGTCTGACGTGATGAATTAAAGAGTGATGTTTCTTCTTTACACTGGGCTTATAGGTCTGATGTTATAATAAAACTTCATACAATGAAAAGAATTTATAATTTTTGTCTCCAGCCACACTAAGAATATAGCAGTGAACCCTGGAAACTACTCAAAAGATAAGGCAGTAAACCTCCATAAGTCATTCTTTATATAATTGTGTAATGCAAGGAGTCCTTTGTCCATTTTGTAAGGCTGTCAACTTACCATATTGACAGCTAATAAGATTTCTCTACTTTGAGTATCTCATTTATGTTTCTTCTAAACTACTGCTTTTATGATGTAGTTAGACTTTGCATTTTTTTAGAGTACTTTCGCATTTGTAATGAAAAATAAGTGCTTGGTAAAACTTCAGCATGTTTTAATCTAGGTTTCCATCTCAGAAAATGAGCAAAATGTTATATGAATTAACGTTTTCCAAATATGCAATGTAGAGGGCTTTCAGACTGTTAGGTGTTAGTTCAAGGGATATCTTACGTTTTTAAGCTTTTTATTTATAGTCATTAACTGTCACTTAGCTGAACTTATCTTCTTTCCCAAAGGATAGAGTACATTCCACCCTCAATATACTCATTCCTGAAGTCTTCTACTTAGATGAAATGCAGTAACATCCTGTTTACATTAAATCTTAGATAAAATGCTGTAACATACTTTTGACATCAAATTTTATATCTCCTTTTATTGGTTAGTAGTGTGAAGTTTTTTTTTTTACAGTGTCACTGTCAAATGTTACTCATCTTAATCTAAACCTGCAAAGGATTACATTTGTTGGACTCACTGCGTATTAATGCGTCTTTGATCAGAAAGCATTTTAGATTTGATTGTTTTACTATTATTGATGAAAGATTTGTTGGTAGAATTAGATGTTTTTCCTGAGAAAAGTGAGATGGAATTGAAAGAAGACCATAGATACTCAATAATTCAATGGAATGTGAATAGTGCCCGAGATAGATGAGTGGGTATTGGAGAGCCTAAGTCTACAAGTTTTATCTCCTCCTATGGTGCCCTTAGCCTTAAACTTAATTAGCATTCTTCAGCCGTCTTTAATATTATGAACTGATATTTTTTAGTATAATATAAAAGTAGTGAATTATGACAGTGTAAATAGATCTGATAGCTGATTGTAGAATGAAAACTTTAGATATATTTGGTGATGAAACAAATTTGGACGATATATATTTGTTTTTTCTAAGGAATAAATTAAGAGTTGTGAGACCAGGCTTGTTGGAATGTGATGATGTTATTGTAAGAAAGAGTACTGGAATTAAGATAAACGTTTACTGATCAGAAAAATTAGTTAAGTTCAGATACATATACTTAAGGCTTTTAACTGCAAAATTTCAAGTTGGGTGGGATAAGGAGTGTTAGCTTGTCACACTCTTATTATTTAGGAATTAACTGTCAGAAATTTCACATACATTCCCCTAAAATCCCACTCCTATATTTGTTGGTGAGGAATTAACTATCATAAATTTCACACACTTCCAAATCCCACTCCTTTATTAAAAAGGTTCTCTTTACTAGTGTGGGTCCTGTCATGATTTGAATCGGTTAACAATGGATAACAGGGACTAGGAGGACATTACACATATCCTCATGTTCTCTATATAAATACTCTTAGAAAATTATTAAGTGACAGGATAAGAAGCCAGAGGAGAGGATGAGTTTAGAAAGAATATTATGATCTATGTGTCAGAAGTGGAGGGAGGAAGAGGAAGGAGGAGGCCAGGAAAATGGAAGGATGGAATAAAAGAGGTTTTGTATTAATGAGACTTGAACATACAAGAGGGTAAGAGGCATACATGAAATAAAATGGATTGGATCAGTGTGGTATACAAGGTGCGACATACTGTCAGTAGGCTGAGCCAGGCATGTGAAGCAATCAAGGAATAGATTAAGGGGCTCAGCTGTGCAGGATAGGTTCTTGTTTTAGCAGACTGTACATAACAGCTGGAGAGTGTGCTACTTTACTAAAGCCATGGTTTATGAAAAAGAAGTAAAGAAAAAAAAGCAAGGCACATAGACAGTGAGATGGTAGGAAAGTTAATGTGAATGTAAAACTCTAGCTTCTTGCATACGGTAAAACAAAAATCAGAGCAGTAAAGGTAAAAAATGTGTGTAGTATTTTAAGAATTAAGTGAACTGATTGGAGAAAGAATGAGGAAGTTGCCAAAAGTTGCAAAGAGAAAATATCCAAAATTGGTATTGTCATCGTGAATTTATGACAAAATAGAGGTAATTATGAAATATATGTATAGTACTGTAGTACGGTTAAAGGTATTTTATTTAGAGACAAATGACATGAAAAATAGATGAAGCAGGTGGGTGAGTTACTGAGAGTCAGCGATATTCACATAGTTTTAGTGAAGTAACTATTAATCATCTGCAGTGGAGATATTTACGTGCAGAGGAAGAGTAAATGAAATTTAAACCTAACCTGACATATCTCCTTAATCAGTCTATGAAATAAAAGGATAATAAGATTTTGATTTAATATAAAAGATTCTCCATATGTTGAAAATTACTTTGAATATTTTATAAGTTTTATGCTCTTCATCCATTCCATATATATATATAGGAATGGAGTTAGAGATGATTGATAGAAAGGCTTATATGTGGTTCATTACTAATTTCAAAGAATATTTTCTCATTTTACATTTTTATCTGCATGATACATATTTGCTTGCAGGAGTTAGAAACTTAGTTGCTTTTGATTTTACTGTTTTACTAACAAATATAGAAGGGTTAAGATATAAATGCCAGGGCTTTAGTACTACTGTAGATTTAAGTTTGTAAGATATCTTTTTATCTGTATATATCATGTACACTTTTTCCCACATTCACTTTAGGATGGTGCATGCAGAACTTTTCAAACAAAGTTAGTAGCTGATCATCATCAATATTGATATTAGGTTAGCAGCCAGGGAGGGTTACAGTTGGTATATAACCCCAGAAGCAGTCTGAATGGCTTTAAAGCATATGATAATGAATATTACTGTTATATCATAACTGGAAATAAGATCCAGAATGACATTATAAAGGATGTGCTGAACTTTTTTCTGCTATAGTAGACTTTCAGACAGAGAAGTTCTCTTTCTAAATTTACCTTCACTCAATGTGACTGTGGAGCACTGTCTCCCACCCATTTGTGCATCCCTTCAGTTTACTTTTGTACACTCCTGAACAAAGTCTTGATTGCTCCACTGGTTATTTATATGTTAATATTAGTGATGGTACAGTTAAAGAGAATTATGCATTACAGAACATGGCTTTTTGTGTAATGTTGGTTGTGATTGATAGGTTTATGTACATTCAGGTTGCAGAGGCTGGGTTTCTCCTTTTGCTGATGGCATCCCATTAGCACACGAAAATATTGCTTTACACAATAAGTCTGTGCCAGTTAGGTGTACTAGAAATCTTACTTTTATACAGCATTATGATTTGCAGTGAGTAGGTAAGATTATGTAGATCTTTATCATAAGTCATGAATAGCAATCTTGCAACTGAAATTATAAATTGTATTTTGATAACACTCACAGATATGGAATATTTTTTCTTTAACAGTATTACCATATTTAGGCAGCTAAGCAGTCATATGCAGAAGTGCTCTGGTACGAGTTAAAAAAGTGACAATATTTGAATTGGAGGGGGATGATCGTATTTGCCCTAGTTTAACGTGTCAGATATCTCTGAATGATGTTCTGAGTACTTCAGTTTTTAAAAGGACTGGAGATGGTGAAATAGCTTTTTCTTATATTAAGTAATATAGCTTTTTATGCCGTAGCTCCTCTGACCCCACCATCATGCGAGGAGGAAGAGGATGGTGGGATGCGACGGCAGAAGCGAGGAGTCCTCCCAAAGCATGCAACTGCCATCATGAAAGCCTGGCTCTTCCAACACATCGTTGTGAGTTTGACACCTGAAGTAGTTATGACTGTAGTCTGCACTCTTTCCTTGTCTCATGTGAAGTTGTGGGGAGATGATAAATGATGAAACTGAGGTTGCTGTAGTTCACATACTTTACTTATACTTATCTTTGAAATATGTTTTATTTGGTTGTCCCAAGAGTGATATTAGAGTTATCCAAAAATCAGTAGTTTTGAGCTTTTCATCAACATTATTGTGAATTCCTATTTTGCTCTCATTCCCCCTACTAGACCAAATTCTGGATATGCTCCTGGCAACAGGCATGTTTGTGTTTGAAGAAACACAAATTTCTCTTTTGAAATGGAATCATGAATATTGGACATGGTTGTGGATGCTAAAAGATCTTTTGATAAGTGAAAACATTATTTGACAGTTATTTCTCCAAGAAAAGTAAGATATTAGTGTGATGGTATTTGACAAAGAAAGAGTAATTGACTGAAAGGTGAATGAAGGGATACCAGGTGATATTTGGTATGATAAGGCAAGAGATTAAAGTAAATGAATTAAGGAAAACATGAGAGTAATGCTGTCATTTAGCTGAACCAGGGCATATGAAGTGGTCAGGGCAAATCACAGCAAGATCCCTGAGGCCTGGTTGTGGATAGAGGGGCTCATTTTTAGATGCATCATACATGACACTTTGAGATTGGTTGTGGCCGATGATGGCCATTTTCTTTTGACCCTGGTGCTGCCTCATTAACCTGAGAAACAAAGAACATGTATGACCATAAATGTTTGCACACACACACACACACACACACACACACACACACACACACACACACACACACAGATTACATACCCATCCATCTCAGGCACTATTCACTATTCACATCCCATTGGTCTTTTTTCAATAACATCTCACTTTTCTCAGGAAAAAACATCTAATTATATCAAAAAATCTTTCATGAATAATGATAATACAATCAGATTTGAAATGCATTCTAATCAAACATATACTTATACACACACACACACACACACACACACTGGAATCTCTACTATCTTTATGAAGTTCCTGAAGTGTTCAGGAAGACAGCCACAGTTACAGGTTGGGAACATAGATCATAAAATTTAGTGATGTGTATGCATCTATGTGGATAGAGTACAGGACAGTTGAGCAATAAGTGCTTGCTGTCTTCATTGTAGTAGCAGCATCATGGGCATAAAGATATCCTGGGATAGGTTTGAACAGTATTTGTAGTGTTATAGAGATGGGTAATGTCCAGAGTGTAGATGGGAAAGTGTGACTAGGGGCTGTGGCTTCTGATGGATGTATATCTTGTGGGTTGGAGTATAAGGCCAAAGATTATATGTTTATATTATCCTGAAAAGACTTTGAAAGAGATGAAGTATATTCATTTGAATATTATTGTTTGTTCCATGCAAAGGTTCTGTGGGGCCAGGTTGTGGATAGGGAGCTGTGGTTTCAGTGTATTACACTTGACAGCTAGAGAATGGATGTGAGTGAATGTGGCCTTTCTTTTTCTCTTCCTGGCACTACCTTGCTAACACAGGAATTGGCTATCAAGTGTGGAAAAAGATATATATTTTATGTCACTTGCAGCTTTTTTTTTTTTTTTTACTTTTTCTATTAATACTTACCATTACTGCCACTAATAGCTCACTATTACAGCACCCATACCCGAGTGAAGATGAGAAGAGACACATTGCAGCACAAACCAACCTGACGCTTCTGCAAGTGAATAATTGGTTTATCAATGCTCGACGTCGCATCCTCCAGCCCATGATTGATGCCTCCACTCCTCCTGATCAGAAGACCAAGAAGTCAAAGACCTACAACCCCAAGGCCTCTGCCACAAGGTTCTGGCCAGATAGTCTCATAAGTCTGCATGGTAAACCACAGAACAACAATAACAACAACAATACGGCTTCATCACTCGCTCGCAAGACTAACTTGTCTAACACGGGTACGTTGCATGGCTTTGGTGATTGGTGCTTCCTCATGCCTAGATCAGAAAATACAACAGATGAAATTGTCCTTAATTTTGCTCCTAATGAACTGCATGATTGTTCTTGCACTGGAATATGGGAGGGCTTTGATGTTTCAACTTGCACTTTCCTGGGCATTGCTTTATGTCTTTTCTCTTTGGAACAGTATTCCAGAGTCGGTTTTTCATTTACATAAGTCATTTTCAAAAAATAATGATAAGTGCATAATTAATGATAGATGTGGAGGAATTATGCATCTGGCATTCTTCTACACTGATCAGAGTTTGAAGTACATTTGTTTGACTTTCCTGCTTCTTCATGGTAGATGAATCCTGACTTAGAAAGCTGTACCCAGTAAAAGGGTTTAAGCATTGTACAAAAGCTGTCTTCTGTGGGCCAGCCATACACACTCTCAAAAGCAAATGTAACAACTGTAATTTATTTTTTCACATAGGGTCTCTGAACTTTATGATGGTATAAATTGGCTACATGCCTGAAAAGTCCTATCCACAGTTTGCATTAGCTCTTATATGTATATATCAATATCTGTACCTCTGCACATATGTTCTTACCACTGAAATGCATCCTCTGTCATTTGCTATATATATATATATATATATATATATATATATATATATATATATATATATATATATATATATATATATAT
>JAYMFT010123176.1:0-13208 GCA_038088735.1 Panulirus argus | reverse complement strand
GAAAGAAAAAGTTATATATATATATATATATATATATATATATATATATATATATATATATATATATATACAGAAGAATAAGACTGAACACAGAGTTATTCAGAGAGTTAAAACAAAAGATAATATTCAATTTCTGTTTAAGAAGTTTTCAAAATTGAAGGATTAGGTTTGTAGTATAAGACGTGAAAAGCATAATTACATCAACCACAACAACAGAGGTTCATTCAGAAGGAGCTAACGAGCAAGGGAGAGTGAGTGAGAGAGGGAAAGTTTTGCACGCGCCGCAGAGGTACGAAAGATGCAAGCTGTGAAGGCTGATGTGATTCACCTGAAAACGGATAAGACAAAATGAATGTTTATACGTACGTTTCTGTTCTTAGATTATTATTATTATTGTTATTACTATTATCATTATTATTATTATTATTATTATTATTATTATTATTATTATTATCAATATTATACAACACATTTTAATTGTTATTATTATCAATTATTATTATTATACAACGGTCTCCGTCGAAAATTTCTGAATACTTTCCACTCTCCTTCGACGGTTCTATAATTCCACCTCTTGACTCAGTGAACATACCTGGTATTACTGTAACATTCACTCCATCTTGGAAACCCCTCATTACGGAAATAGCTGTGTCTGCCTGTAAGAAACTGCGAGTCCTTTTCGGATATCGAAATCTCTTTTCTTTCGAACAGTTGCTTCGTTTATACAAAGGATTGATTCGTCCTTGTATGGAGTACTGCTCCTACATTTAGGGTGGTTCTAGCTCTGTTTCCTTGTTGACAGAGTTGAGTCGAAAGCGATCCGACTTATAAACTGTCCCAGGCTAACTTCCAAACTTGATTCCCTTGCGCTACGCCGCAATGATGGTTCACTTTCCCTTCTTTGGTATTACTTTGGTTTTTGCTCCCGAGAGCTGGCTGATTGTGTGCCCTCACCACGAGCTAGACCACGCAGTACTCGGCAAGCTGCTGCCACATGATTACCGTATGGCCGTTGGCAACTCAAGGGTGGGCCGTTTTGATAACTGTTTCTTTCCCAACACCTCGAAACTTTGGAACTCTCTACCCTCTACCTTTTCCAGTAACTGAACTAGCACATTCTAAATCAAAAGAAAGGTTTTTCTCCTCCCCAAATTCGTAGATGCTTTCCTTTGTCCCCTTTCTCTTTCATTAACCTGTCTATATTTCAACTACGACCCGGCGTTCGTGTGGACTCTTTGTCCGTGACTGGAGCCTCCAATGAAAAGAATACACCATAACTGATAACCACTCACTTTAAATTCTGTTTTCCCTAAATATGCAAGTACTGTATTCCAACTATTTCAACAGAATTAATGTACCGTTAAACGGCATAACTACTGTTATGGAAAAAATAACTCTTCTGTGAATTATCCGATATTTAAATTGTTGGATTCAATCGTTACCATTTAATCAATGATCATTAAGCTAAAAATCAAAACATTCAAATTAGATATACATATTACACACAATGAATATTTTTTTTTTCTTATGTTGAAGGCTCCAGTAACGTACAAAAGTCCACAACAACGCCAGGCCTTTACTGAAATACGGAGAGAATTATGAAACGGAGAAAGAGAAGACAAGAAAAAGTATTTACGAATTTTTGAGAATGGGAAAGACCTGTCTTTTGAAATGTGCTAGGTCACAGTTATTGGGAAAGACATGATATAGTACAAAGTTCCAAAGTTTCCAAATGATGACTGTCTAGAGTGGAAGAAGACAATGTTCCCAACCATAAAAAAAAAATATATTTACCATGCTGCAAAATATGACGAAAAGCGAATATATCTTTTCCTCCGAGTTAGTGACGTAAGGAGATGTTATCAACGCGTCGTCACCGCTCTAGGTGATGCCCTCTTGCAGTATGTAAAGCAATCGGTGGAGAACTTCCTTCTCCTTAATGAAAGACGATAATCACAATCGAACGTAACGCTAAATCACTGGATACAAAAGAAAATGAAAACTTGTTAAGTTTAGCCGTAATGCTGATTCACTTTCCCACTTCTTTTTGTATTACTTCGATTTTTCCTCTGGAGAGCTGTCTGCTTGATTGTGCCCGCCATTAGCTACAAGACAGTATCACTGGAGAAGCTGCTGTGTCACTTAATAACCGTGTGGCCGTTGGCAATTCAAGGTTGGGCCGTTTTGATATCTCCTTCTTGCCCCACAGTAAAGTTGTGGATATTTCTATCCCTTCGCGTCTTCCCTAACAACTATGACCTGGTCTTTTTTAAAAGGTGGGTTTTCCACTTCCTCCAAAATTATTAAGTATGGAGAACAGTTCAGTTTGTAGAGTAGACGCCCAGTTGTTTATTCTAACATTTTTCTCTAATCTATTACCACTGGTCTGGATCACAATGGCAGCACTACCTGTCCTCCCAATGGCAGAGTCGAGAGAAGTCAGTACAGATGCACTGGGCTATGTTATTAAATAGTTTTCTTCATATTTTATTTTTTTCTCCCTCTCATTAACCCTCTTGACATTGCACTTTAGGGCTGGTCACGATGTGGTTTTATGTCCATGACTAGAGACTCTAACATAAAAAAGAAAGATAATAAGGTAATATCATGGATATACATAACAGTCTAAAGCTTTTGTTTCAAGTAAACCTGTAAGGTACGGATTTTGATTTAATAACCGGTTAAATAGCCGGTTTCATTCATGATTTTTAATGATGATGGGTAATGAACTTTGCCCTATCATGGTTGTTGACCTGAGCTGGGTCAATAGGCCAAGGCCTATAAAATAAACTCTTCAGTTTTTATTGCCAAACAAACAAACAAAAAAAAAATCTCTACAACGTCTGATAAATGTTTTACGTTGTTGTATTATTCATCATCGTCAAAATCGTAATCACTAGTACGAGTAGGATATATATATATATATATATATATATATATATATATATATATATATATATATATATATATAATCTGGTAGATCGTCGTCACCCTATGAACCTTAGCATACACATCGCACATTTCTCGCGTGGCAAACAGACTAAATAATCACTTAGTTAATTTACCACATTCCCCAAGCACAAACGTTTTGGGTTTCTCCAATCTGTCTTGTAAATAACACTCCAAAGCAGCTTATCTGTACACTTATAACACATACTCAGCCTGAATAATTTACGGTTAACAAGGATTTATTCTGAGACCAGAATAATTTTTTTTTTCGTGTATATGTTCTGTCAAAACATACAACAAAACAACCAAGTTGCTACATCACCGACATCAACATAGATACAAATAATGTGTTGCTATAAGATCATTGACCCTGCGTATAACTTTCAAAGCGTCCATGTGCTGGTGGCCTCCGCCAACCTACTGATGTATGTTAACAAACAATCTATTTGAATAGCGTTCAGTACATGCACATTCCACCGTATCTGCTCTTTAGTTTAAATGCTATACTATCTAGATATCTTTAATACACAGTTGTAAAATTTGCAACGCTTGTGCAACGCCAAAGAATGCGAACACGGAAACTCAACAGTGATTTTTGCACCAGGCCCACCACGGCAGCAAATCCCCCTCTGATATTTTTGCAGGAAATGAATAAAACTTTTGAGACCGACTCCAAATTCCAGGTTCAGGTTGAGCAACATCAAACGGACTCAAAGCCCATGTCTTGCTAGGCTAGTGATGCAGAGGAGTGGGGGAAGAGATAACATCAGGCGTAAACTGATACTCTGCCCGCGGTGGCCATCTTTAGAGTAAACAAGGAAAAAAAAAAAAAAAGGTGGAGACGAGAAAGCAAAGGTGAATTAGGTTATGTAAGTGGGTGAGACTGAAGTAAGCAGGTGGAGATCTTATAAGACGGAGGAATGAGATACCGATGAAAGATATGGGGGAGATCAGAACACTGAAGAGATTTCCGATAATACTTCCAAACTAAATTTGGATTGACTAGCACCTGCAGTATATATGTATATATATATATGTATATCCCTGGGGATAGGGAAGAAAGAATACTTCCACGTATACCCTGCGTGTCTTAAAAGGCGACTAAAAGGGGAGGAAGCTGGGGGCTGGAAATCCTCCCCTCCTGTTTTCACTTTTCTAAAAGAAGGAACAGAGAAAGGGGCCAAGCGAGGATTTGTCCTCTAAGGCTCAGTCCTCTGTTCTTAACGCTACCTCGCTAACGCGGGAAATGGCGAATGAAAATATATATATATATATATATATATATATATATATATATAGTTAAGAGAACAAGTCCTCTGTAATCATAGACTAAAGCTTCAGTTTGGTTCGTTGTGCCGATGCATCCAAGAACAACAACATTTACATGTAAGTTCAGAAGGGGCCGGTCTGACGATACATGATAACACAACCAGAGAGCAAAGATCCCGGAGGTAAGACAGGACGCTGAAATCTTACCTTGACGATGACGCCTGGGGAAGGAATGAGGCAAAGAACAACAACCGACACCAACGAGAAGACCATGCGCCGGGTTCCGTCCTCTCCCTGCTGCTGCTGCTGTATCCTCCTGCCCCTGCCTCTGGCTACTGACGGTCCTTCGTCTTCTGCTCTTGTTCCCTTCATCCTCCTGATCCTTCTGTGACTGCAGATGCAGCCCTGCTGCTACTGTTTATTCTTGTCCTTCTTTTCCTATTTATGCTGATATCATAACTAGTCTTGCCCCCTTTCCTCTCCCCAGGTATTAAATGTGCTCGTCTTCCTCCCTTCCGCCATCGCCTCTCGAAGTAACCAAAACTTTACCTCGCAGTAAATGCAAACATTACTATTATGACTGAGACTCATCACGAGAACGTCTAGAGATAACATGTAAGTAAACATCTGAACAACAGGCGGCATGGACATTAAGGTACACAATAGAATTTCTAATTTTGAAACACAAGATGGCTGAGATGATGTTGAGGACGATAGTGCACAAAGGAAAAAAGGTGACCTTGAAGCTATGTGAAAGTCAAGGAGAAGATCGAGATAGCCTAAAGAACATAACAGCGACATCCGATACCCAGGATAACAACGTATTTTCTCAGCTCCCGCTCTCTCTAATTTTGGTAAACATCCTGAGAGGAAATAACACCAAAAGGGGAAAAAAACTTTCCCGTGACACCATACCAAGATTATACTTATCGCTAAATACTGCGTGATACTACAGAGGACTTGGCGGCACACTGAGACCCATCTTCATTACCCACAGATAAACCGAGTGTTTCACTCATACTCGGGCAAATGGAAGGAGTGCCGGCTCGGGTGTCCCCCCGATAAACAGTAATCTGCCGTAAATCATCCCAACAAAAAGCAATAAGATGGAAATCTGCGGGAAGGTGAGACACCCGGACTAACGTAAGCTGACCTGGGGGCGCGTTCGACTCCCAGCCTTCGTTAACTTTCGAAACTAAATTCCGTGGTAACTTTAGCCGAGTCACGACGAATCACGATCTAACTGCACGGCTGTCGAACGACATGAATATCGTTTTCTAAGTAAACATCGGAATATGACGATGGGTATTCGGTAGAATTTTCCATGAAATATGGCAAGAGTGGGCCCGTCTGGCACCAAGCGGGAGAGTCGCGTTACCGCCAAGACGTAACGAGCGACAATGAACCCTGGGAGTTAGAGACCCACAACCAGCTTATGTAACGTTCACCCTCTTGACGCCCTCCGCTCCTCTTTATTGAGTCCGACGCATGCTTACTTTTGTGGACGGTAAGAAAAAATACTCGAACTACATCACTATACTGCATATCAACCTAGAAATTCCCTGACATCTATAACTAGTTAAGTCCTACGTTAGGGTATGTAATAATTCATTGCTTAATACTTACGGCTACTGTTGTTTGTCCGAGTTATGTTCAGCAGTTGATATGCAGCACACTGGTGACTGCTTGTATCTACCATAGCCTGCCACAGCGGTCACTGTAGGAAAAAGTTTCAGTTTCAGTACCATTGTGCTAAATGACTAGGTTCTAACATATATATACTCACCAGACAACAATATTGATGCAGTAATTATGTATTAACTAATACCAATAGCTCAGTCCTGCTCTCATTCTCTCTCAATCCTCCATTTCACTCTCTATCCTACCGTACCCATGATGCTCGAAAACGCATAGTAAGAGCAACGCAAAAAACAGCAACTCAAACGATTTTCTGGTACATTTTAAACCCACGTACGATAAGGTGTGCGCGCCGTTACGAACCACAGACACGATCGGCCCTGCCCTTGTGGGATACCCTACACCTTCCCCTACCCCAGCCGGGGCAACCCTTCCCCCCCAGCCCGGGGCATCACTGCTCATGCTTAACTCCTTCGTTCGTCTCCTATTGCTCCATCATCCTCGGTTCCGACTTCCACGTGAAGCCTCGAGAGTTGCCATCTCCCACTTTTTCTTTTATTTACGTTTACTCCATTTTCTGTCACCTTCACCAGCAACTATAAATGGCATAAAGTAGTCTCTCTCTCTCTCTCTTTTTCCCCAACCCCATATTTATACTGAGGTGTTTAAACATTTTGTTTTCTCCATGAAACACAATATTTCATTGCAAGTCATATGATCCCACCTTTCCCTCACATTCATTTCCCATTCCACTCACCCTTAGCACAAAGGACGACTCAGTCCGAAACTGCGCAGTAAAAAGTCCGTATTACATACACACGTACAAAGATGCACTTATACTTGTTTTCAGCATTTGACCGCAGATAATTCAGGAACCCGTTCATCAAAATTATCATTTATTGTTCTCATATTTATCTTATGATTGTCATTGTAATTATACAGGCAGACTACATACGCACACCAACACAGAAACACACACACACACACACTCAAACACATAAATAAACACTCACACACACGCACGCACACTTACAGACAGACAGACAGACAGACACACAGACACACACACACACACCCACACACACACACACACATACACACAATGCCCTCCATTCTTAACACCAGCTTTCACCTTGAGCAAGCTACTGTCTTACCAATGGCAATGCATTATGCCACACTGTTTATCAGGTCCCTTGACTCGCCTTGTATTTCACGTCATGTTTCACTTCCTTTCACATATTCTCTCGCCATCTTGTCAATAATCCCTTGATAACGACCTTTGAGTACGACGGTATGACTCGAGGGACGACGGTACGACCCTTGAGCACGACGATTCGAGCTGTAGGATATGACGATAGCCCGGCCTTTGATCAGATCCTTGAGGTGTCAGGTCAAAGGCCAGGCCATCATACTCAAGGGTCGTAACATTTGTGTTCAAGAAGCTGGGGTCATTCCAACATCTTTGCCAACATCAATCGAAGCTCTCTCTCTCTCTCTCTCTCTCTCTCTCTCTCTCTCTCTCACACATCATCTCTGAGCTGTTTATAAAGGGAAATTACATGAAATTCTATCTTACTTCTACCTCTTGCATTTTCCCTTTACCTTCTTCCACTTCTTCCATCTTCTTGGTTTTACTCTCCTCCTCGTCTATTTCATTCACAGTTAGCAGTTACTTAACTAATGATACCATGATTACCATCACAGATACTACAATTGCTCCAACCGAACGACTGGCTTTATTTTCTTTTCTTTTCGATTTACCCATCTATCCTCTACATTCTCTTTACCTCGTCTTCCCCACGTCTCTTCCAGTGTCCTTTGCTTGCTGCAAGTGAACCGACTCTCTCGTGTATCATTTCGTCAAGATGAGAATAATTGGTTTACCTTTCTCGATAATTAAAACATGATCCCATAATCCTCAATACAAACGCACTGTTTAAAAGTGATCTTACAGTATCTTCTTCGCTTTTTTTCTTTCCTCATTGGCCTCGTTAGAAGGTAGGACCGGACGGATGCTGCTGTTCTGTGATTACAAATTTTACCTAAAACACGTCTTATAGGGAATTCTTTTCAACGTCACTTAAAACAGGATTTCGGATCATCAAATAACCTACAAGTGATCACTCACGTGTTGTGCTAAATTGCAATGCAATGTTGCTTATAATGTTATCGTGGAGTCAGTTGCGTTCGGAGTCCTACACACATTACTTACTTCATAAAAAAAAAACTGTCACATAATTATGCTAGATGGAAACGCGTGGTGGAAGATCTCGTTACTATCGCATCATCGCGGGTCAGAGTTCAAGACCAACGTGTTGTCACAGTGGGTCCTCAGTCTCCGCTGCCGCCTTCCTCCTCCTCCTCCTTCCCTTACCCTCCTCCCTCCCCCTCCCTCAAGCCAGAAACGTAGGAGGAAGGGGAGGGGGGGGGGGAGCCTACCTCATCACAACAGTGGGTAACCCACTACATTCTAATAGTGAGCAAACCACTTTTTTCCCCCTTAACAGTGGACAATCCACCTTCTCCCTACAGTGGAGAGCCCACCTCATTCTATACATACGTGTGGCGATGATAACCTCACCTCGTGCCGTGAGCAGGGAACACACCTCACCCTTCCAGCCTCGTTCACAATCGCTGCACCTACTAACCCTGCCACTAGAGTCCACCACTGACCACACTTCACCATCACAACGAACTGATACATATTAGCAAATCGTTGCCTGATTAGCTGTCAGTGTCATTCGCTCGCGTGAACAAACAAAATGCTTGCGAGGTATCAGATCACACGGTGTCATCATGGTAATGAGAGTAATCACCGTGATGATGAACCATTGATCATTAACTTTTCAGAGGCGTGATTGACACGACTGGCGTCCGTACGCCAACTCTGATGTTGTGGAAAAAAAAAAAAAAAGTGTCTTGATTGGAAACGCACCTTAAGGATTTTCTCTTGGACGATGTTTCTTTTTTTACTCTCTTTACCATGTAAAATGTACAAGACAAGTTTCATCTTATAACAGTGATAAAGTATTCATTATTATTGTCATTATCATTATTATTATTATTATTATTACTATTATCATTATCATCACAATGGCATGATCTTTGATGAAGATGGTACGGCCTCAGAGTACGAAGGTACGGTTCTTGAGCACAATGTTTCGGCCGGCGAGAGCGATGGGTCTGACTGCCTGGCCTTTAACCTTAACATGGTCAAAGGCCTGATCATCATACCTAAGGGTCGTGCTTTCGCGCTCCAGGGGTTAATCCTTGGTCATCAGACAAATATAAAAAAAATGGTGCTTTTGGTTTCTGTTAAACTTTTCAAAATAGTAATTTGCAAAGTAATGCGACAATTCAGCGTTGCCTCAGAATGAGTGATTTTAGGTTTCAACCAATAGATATATACGTAATGAATTACGGTGAAAATCGATAAACTAGTAGGAAAATTAATATTGAAATTCCTTTGTAGATGCATATATAAAATTCAAATGTGTATGAGCATATATATATATATATATATATATATATATATATATATATATATATATATATATATATATATAATGGCTTTCGTTTGGTTCCTGCTGCCTCTCTCTCTCTCTCTCGTGTAGTCGCGTAACCGAAGAAAAAAGCTTAACAAAAAGAGAATGAGAAAAACATCTGACACGAAGAAAAGTAACATTTTATCAAACAAAATCGTCTCTCAAAACCAGCCATCATCTGCATCGGCGGCTGTGTCTCAAACCGAGGAGTCAGGGTAGATTAAAGAAAACCTGAAAGCATCGTATGTTGTCCTACCCTACGGCTCTGTGCCCGCCCAGATGTTACCTTACCTACCTTGTGCGCGTTGCCTCTGCCAGTAACCTGTTGCCTTGTTCCAAGTCACGGGCAGCGTGGCCGTGGCCGCCAACAGAAGGCCTTCCTTGTTTTACTTGGACTAGGATATACACGAGACTGCCGGAAGCGGACCTAGTTAATGACTAGTCTGTCCAGGGCATCATTCATCCTAGTCCTTCAGACATAAGCGCCCCGCTGGTACTAGTGAGAAAGTCGATGTGAGGAGGTGTCTGTGCGCACGTGAGGCCACCCGCTTTAATTAGTTCGTGAAACATCCGCTCTCCCAAGAGTGGCCATTGTTACGGTAGCCGAACAACATCATGCGCTTCAGGCTACCAACGTCATCAGGGGGCTACCTAACCTCACCTTTCAAAACATGTTGGAGTGAAGTAACAACTGGGCTTGGTAGGGGAGAGGTCGTCGTCTTTGCAAGGCCGTCTGACCTCATGCCTCATAAACAACATCGACCCAATCAGCTCCTGCTCGTTAAGGGCCCGCCCCACCCCCACTCCTGCGACTCCTAAATCCCCAGGCTGCCCCTCCCGGGCCTAATTCTCTCTTTTCATCACACGCTAATTCATCCCTCTCTCTCCTTCGGCCATCTGCCTCGCTACTCCCTTCACTCTTTTTTTTTTCTTCCTTCCCCTCTCGTTTCTGACCTCGCCTTTCCCACCCCCACCCCACATCCTGTCTCTGTTACATCTCTCACTGTCACTCTCTTTCCCACTTTCCCTTTCTCTCCCTCATCGCGTTTCACCTTCTCTCTCTCATTTTTTTCCTTCTCGTTTCGTCTTTCTCCCTCTCTCTCTCTCTCTATAACGCCTTCTTCTCTATCTCTATTTCTCCCGCCCTTTGAGGGAGAATATTTTCTCCTCTTAGCCAATCTTTCCTTTATAACCCCATCTTTATTCAGTGATCTTCGCTTGCCTGTCATCTGCTGTACATTTTGCATCGCGGTATCATCTGTCTGGGCCTTGATATAAGCGTGCGTCTTTTAATAAGTATATTTTCCCGTGCAGTATTTAACCTGTCTCTAACCTTATCTTATACCATACAGGTTGTCAGCTTCCATCGTTAGCGTTTTGTTTCACGTATGTTTACCTTCAAAAGTTAAAAGTCCAGTTGGAAGACGTTTGATGTATCCTAGACCTCCCTCCCTCCCTCCTGACGGGAGAGGGACCTCTTTGGGTCCCTGGGTTCCACTCGGGCCCACCTGTCACCCTATGTCGATGTGCTGTACCCACTGGACGCTCTATACTGGCCTCCACCTACCTCTAAATATGTGCCTTTTATCTATACTCTCAGTGAAACGCTTTGTTTATATATCAGATGATGAATTTTTTACAACTCCAAAAACTCTAAACTGGAACACGTGCTTCATCAGATACGCTGCCTGTGTACTATACACTGAACATTAGCCAGCGCTGTTCCTACTCCCTCACATTTTAATGCTTGCGTCACCCTGACCTCAACGTCTCTTGTACCACTGCCGTCCCCAGTGATCATCCCTCCTTGTCCGAACTATCCAAACTTGAGGGTTCTTCCATACCCAAACTCTTACTGCTATGGCACCGACACTGTCCATGTATTCAAAATATTTTTACGAGATTTTTGCACTACTCTATGTTTCAACTGGAGACGCATCACCAGAGTCGACTGCGTTTCTGTGCAACTCCGCATCTGATTTTGTTAAGAGAAAATGTAAAAAAAAAAAAGTAATGATCTACAAATAACTTGTGTTGACCTTTGATTTCGTTCCATCATGAGTCAGCCTGAGCCCAACAATCACCTAGTTTTACTCTAATCTCACGTACGCCCATCCGTAAAAACATGAAGTAACATTACACAGACCAGACACACGCCTTCATATATTTCGAGCCACTCACAGAACAGTTTACTCTCACACCAGCTCCGAACACCACTCGCCAGAACCTCCGCGCAACTTGCTGGAGAACGGAAACGTTATGCATGAATGCCTGGATGATCCGGGTTCTGGCTTAATGACCACAGTGACTATCTGTATACTAAAAACAGTTTAATCAAAAAAGGAATAAAAAAATCGTACGTCTCTGGTTTCACTTATTTCATCACTATCACCATCCCAACCCAACGTTCCTTTTTATCAAAATCCTTTACCTAAAGCCCTCTTCTAGACTTTACGTAGTTTCAGCGATGACCTATGTCCCCTTGTAAAGTATATTCAAGTTAGAGGAAAAAAAAATACATATATATCACAAGTTACCGTAGTGAACTGTGTTCTTTCCTTCCTAGTCATGGTAGAGACGAATGTTGGAGGAGGCGGGGATTACTTTTCAAAACATTCATTGTCAAGATATACACAGTCAAAGCATTTCAGTGAAGAGTATGGATGAAGGGCACATATCCAGGGGTAGGCGGAGGCAAGTATGGAGCGTACTACATTGGGTACAGCACATCGACATAGGAGGGTGGAGTGAACAGGAATGGAAGTGGAAACTTTGGGCGTCTCATCTTCCTACAGTCCTACCTGCTGTGCTTACGGCGAAGACAAACAGCAAAGAACAACAACAAGGCTTTAAAGCAGAGAGAGAACCTAATACAGGAGGCAATGTTCAAGTACTTGTTGTAAAGACTGGTTAAAGTAGTCTTTGCGATCCACGTGGCAGACAGAAGGGAGGCGGCTTAATCTGAACCCTACTGCCAAGAAAGTAACGGTCAGTTAACTCACCTGACCCGATTCACTCTTCAAGAGAGTTTGCATAAACGAGGCAAGAAGCAGCGGAGTCCCCTTCCGCAGCCTACATCACAAATGCTAAACGGAAAGCGAGAGTAACGCTACAAAAACGGAATCTCACTTCCGTTTATGCACGGCCGAAAGATTTTACGGGCGAAGGACCAGCAAAAATATCCCAGTAAATTTATACATTTTGGGCCAAACAACAACATTCGCTGCACAACAGGCAGGGGGGTTGAGGGGGTCCTGTCCTACCCCAGCCTACACCCTCCCCATGACTACGCCCCCGGCATGGTAACACGAGCGCCAGCCGTTTCGGAGGAATAATGGGCTAAGCCACCGGTTCTTTAGTATCGGGTTACGCGTCCTCTTGAGTGTCGCGTTACCTGAGGCTCTCACGTTACTGGGCTTCAGAGGCAAGTTCCTTGTTGCCTGATATTCCGCATGTGGTGTTTGGTTTTGCCTCTTTCTCTGCAGGTCAGAGTCTATCTCCTCCCATTAGGTAGGGCACTGAACTGTTCTCAGGTCGATAGACTCTTCTGTTGTCGATGTTTGTAAAATATATATATGTCCTTTACAGAAATGTGCAAAATAACAGATTTTTGACGCATGTAATGCAAGTATTAGCTCTATTTGCCAACAATTAATCGAGGGTAAATTGAACAGCATACGTTCTGTGTTGGACGTGTTTATTATGAACTAATGTTTCATGATCATCAGGCAGACCACAGGCTATATATATATATATATATATATATATATATATATATATATATATATATATATATATATATATATT
>JAYMFT010123165.1:0-13208 GCA_038088735.1 Panulirus argus | reverse complement strand
CGATAATCAATGGAAAACAGTCTTTCTCTTTAAAATGCGTTCAAGTTCCCTTGCGCTTTGAAGTGTCGGTGACAATGAAAACATCTTGTTGCCCCTAAATAATGGATCAGTATTGCATCGGTCACACAGAATACCAGAGAGGAGAGAGATTGGATTTCCTGGTAATGAGCGAGTGAATTTTATATCAGGCTGAGTTTGGATCGGTACCATCACAATAAGAATCCCTTACCAAACATCAAAGGTAAACTAAAGGAAAAAATTGTTCTGTAAACATTAAAGGTTTTACTCTTACTTTGGTGGAGATAAACCAAGAGACCACGCGGCTCGCACGGGGGTGCACACAGGGTCTTTACTTTTTATGGCCTAGCGGGTCCGAGCGGGAGGGGGAAATATTCATGAACACATTGGCCTAAATTGATGAGGACACGAGACATATTAATCCAATACCAGGCCCCCTTACCCCCTCAACCCCCTCCCCCTCCAGAGTAACAGGTTTTCTGCGGTAATCCCAACCCCGGGGGCAGTGGTTCCCCCCCCGGCCACCCCTCCCCCTTCGTTTCGGGCCCGTCCTCGTACACACACACACGCTGCTGACAAATTTACTACCGGCATATTTCCCAGTATGGGTTAGGACACTGTCCGGTGAATCATCCACGACATACTGGATGATGCTTCTCGGAAATCTTTCTGTTACTTTCACGTCTCTTCTTTTCAGTCCTGAATTCCTCCTGAACTCTCATTTCCTTAAACATGCTAGTCTTCCCTCTGACCACAATATGTCTTTCGCGAGGCAAGATCCGCCAGTGATAAGATCTTCTCTTGTCCCGGTAACGTCTGGCGATCCTCTCTGAGGGACGGCGAAGAATCCTATTTAGAGGCTCTTGGTGCATCACAAGCCCCTCACAGGGTATGGCATCGGGGTCTCAACTTTAAGCTTCCTTCTTCTGGCTTTCTTCCCTCACTCGCTTCCCTCATATTCCTCACGTCCCCTCTGGCAGGTTCATGTCCGTAATCGCGGACAGGTCAACCCAACAACATCGGTGTCCCTTAAGAATCTGTCCTGTCTCCTACACTCTTCCTCCTTTTTCATCACATTATCTGCACCCACTGCCAGACCGAGGGTGAGTATGGACACACCATACAATGCTCAGCGGTGGAAAAAGGCTAAAAAAAGAGTTACTCTCATTCCCAGTTCTTCAAAACCTTCGCCTCTTCGCCGTTCTCCTCCACCAACCACGTCATCTCTATTTCCCCAATCAGCGCCACAGTAGTTCCTCCGGCCTATACATTCATCGTCCCACACCCGCTACTCGCCTCATCACTTGCTTCTCCTGTGCGCTGCTGGGACGGGAAGCCCTTCTTAAATTTCACGTCCACCTGTACCTTAATAAGAACTCCGAACTTTTTATCATATGGACGTTCTTCTCTTTAGAATTTCCTCTCTTATTATCTTATCCCATATGCAAATTCTTTCTTATACAAGTATTCGTAGATACGGCATGTTTTGTTTGCTGTGGCAGCGCTGCTAACCACACCAACGCATCTGGTCTTCTTCCCTGAACCTTCCTCAGTCAGTTCCCCTCTACTCAGCACCGCTTTAATCACTCCCACCCATCCGCTTCTCTCTGCTCCTGCCACAGACATGCAGGAGAGGTCACAGCTTCCCGTCTCCGTCCTCTCATCCACCGTCCCAGTCATATCTCCACCGTCCGCCTCTCAATTAAAACTTTTCCTCGCAATAAAATGACATTTGTTTTGCTCCTCTACTCTGGACGCTGCTGCTGCTGTGCGACACGGGTCAGGCTGGTCGTTGGGTCCTGGTTGAGTAAACATGAATGAATTTATGTTTGGTGTGAGTGAGAGATGAGTTCTGAATCTAATTAGCGATGTCCATCTTTAGTGAAAGGACTTTGGGAGATGCCAACAGCAGTGCAGTCTCCCTCCCTTCCTCCCTCCCTCCCTCTCTCTCTCTCTCTCCTTTCATACGCACCCCAGCTCATTTCCGCGTAAGGAGTCAGGTCAGCCTGCGTCATCAGGTGGGTGACGGAGTGAGGCAGGAGACCCACCATTAGCAACTACGTCATAACAAGGCTTCTTAATGCAGCATCCTAGCAGCGGGCGGACACGAGTCACCTGGAGGCCCAGGTCATCCTCACCACCAGGTGGAGGCGAGCCGAGCGCTACAGAGAGACACAATCAGTAAACCAGAAACTAGCGACACAATCAGAGAAAAAAAACAACACCAAACGTTCTGTGTGACAGACGCAGCTCCTTTGAGCCATAAACAAATGCAGGCGAGTCACTCTAAGGACCGGAATATTTCCCCCTCCTTACTACCCGCGTGTGGGGCCTTGGCTCAGCTTTCCTAAGGTAATAAGGCATGATAAATGGGACTCGAATTTGTTTTTCATAACGCGGAATTATACACACGAAACAAAGTGGGTAAGAATTCAGCGGATAAGACGATATAAATCAGCATTTGGGGGGCTTGGGATCCGGGCCCACCGTTTTTCTTAGTGGCGCCGGAGTTAACGACAATAAGATGTGCGCCGGAAGACGCATGAGGCGCTCATAGTCCGCTGCGAGAATTTATAATTTCCCTCCACCGCGACCTGCAGCCAGCCAGACGCGGGCAAACAAAGAACGTTCGACCAACTACAAATAATTGTATCATTTGTTGCGTTATAGACGAGGAAGTTGACAAATAAACGTCCAGTCACATGGCAGAGCAAACACGGCCCACATAATCACTCCTCAAGTTTTCTGCACCGTTACTGTGTCTACAGGAATGAGAGAGAGAGAGAGAGAGAGAGAGAGAGAGAGAGGCTGAAGAAATAGAAAGGTTCCTCAGTTTCTCTGGATTCCTAATTATATGAGACTACTGAAACTTCATTCATCTTTATGTTTATGAACGAAACTGTACAAAGTCCAGTCCGGCAATGAGGAATAAACGTGACATACATTGGAATGTTTCTCACTGTCTCAAGAAACCTTTTTTTTCTTTTTTGTTCCACACGTCCACCAGCCATCTAGTACGGCAACCACACGGAAGCAGCGCATCCGTACAACTCTCAGAAAAATGTTGGATTCACATCACTGTATCCTTCTCGCATTCAATTTTCCTTTATGAGGCAGTTTAATGACCTTGTATGACACCACACACACACACACAACTATTACCTCCGTTAGGCAATACTCGACACACAAAAATGGATCCTTTTACTCATGCGTGAAGTTCTAGATATCATTCCATTACCTTATTTTACAAGTCATCATCAGTTTGTTTCGTTATGATGCTCAACGTCTGTACGCCCACCATTCTTTCCTGTGATACAACTCTTCAGCATAAGGCAATTACCCCTTCGCCTTCCTTAAAGATGGGAACAACATTTGCTCTTTTTCCACTCTACTGAAAATGGTTCCATCGTTTGGTAATTTTTCATATAACTACATTTGTGTCACATGAAGGGTGTCAGCACATCCAGGCATATGAGCCCCAGTACAGGAACGGTCAGGAATATGCATAAACACCACGTACTGGTTCCCATGGATGTCTTCCCGTCTCAGTACTGTGCTGAGGTTACACGTCTTCAGGAATATCCTTATTACGAATTGAATCAATCAATTCCTCACATATATCCTTCATCCTTTCAGTCGTCTTTCTGGTACTTTTAATTTAATGAACTGATCTTCGGCCAACAAATTTTACCCAGATAATACAATGAAGTGCTTTTAAATGCTCACCTCGACGTCTTATGACATCCAAACGGGTCTGGCCACATCCAATCGATTTCTTAGCAATTACAATCTCTCCTGCCACGAGGCTGGTCTGGCTGCCTCCTCACCAGCTTACATTTGTACCTTCACAGTACTCTATGAATAACCGATTAGACTTGCCGTGTCTCTCCGGAGGTTTGTACACTATCAGGAAACGAACGAGTCTTTTTCAGTCGTGTTCCATTCCGTTATATAACACCTGGACGGTCCATCTTGCTCTCTGTCTTTCTGTGACTAGCAATGATTTCCCGCCATCCTCTTCTCTTCTCTTTCTCTCATCTCTTCTATCACTCCTTCGTAAAACACTGTACATGGTTTTAATTCCCCTTAAGACTTATCACTTCAAATCCACGTTAACAACTTTCGTCTCAGCAACTCTTATGACATCCGGGTTGCTTTACTCAGTTCAAATTCTAAGTAAATAATTTGCCTCCAATGGGTTTCAGCCTCCTGCTGCCACACACCTCCTCCTGCGCAGTCGTTGTACATACTGTACAGTGTCCGGCCCGATGGCGTCTCTGTCATCCGGGATTATTCCTCCTGACGTGCCAGCTCAAGGACGTCTCCTCTCGCTCTCACGTTATACAACACATTTACTCGCCTGCCACTCCACCCCCAGCCTTGATGTACAACTTCTGTAAGCGTCAATCTGTTAAACTTTCTAAATTCCATGCAAGTTTCTGTCTTCCTCTGAGTATGTAACGTTTTCCATCATAATGAAAACTAAATTCAGTTTTACTCTGTGTGTCATCTCACCATTTACTTTCCACGTATCCATCTCAACATGTCATCATGTTTTTACTTCGTTGTGTACAGACAAACACATCTGAGGGAGGGTGAGTATTTGGGTAGGGTGGGGGTCGATTTTCATCCCCAGGATTCGAAACTAAGCGGGCCCGACCCCGGACGACCCTTTGCTGACTCACGGTCACTAACGCTAAACACCACACAACGGAAGCCGGTGTGAGTGTGTGTGTGTAGCTGGGACAGGGTGGGTAGTGAGGGTAGTCAACATAACACTCTCTTCTCTGTACACAGAACACAACAGAAGGATGCAGGCGGGCCACATCCTATTCCTCTCCTCCTGTGGGCAGGCGTCTCGTTAAACACGTCCTGATCTCTATAAGTGTTTCTTCAGACTCATCTCAAAGTCACTTTGCCTAAGGACGTTCACCCACACTTATTTCGAAGTTATTTTCGACCATGTGTGCAAACGTTTCCACAGTTAACTCGAAGCTGCTTCGATGGAGTATGTTTTCTGACACGTTTTCTTTGCGGGACTACAGCTGTATTCTACCACGCGAGTCATGTAAAAACAGGATGTAATTTCGGTTTTTCTGGTTTTCTCTTTTATACGTGTGACACAAACCCTCTATCTAGGCTGGAGGACGAGTTTTTTCTGCCTTTCCAATTAAAGTTGATTGACAAACTTTTTGAAAGCACTCTTGGGTGTTGAAGCTATTGGTGAGGGTGCAATACGGGGCTGGAGACGGCGAACACGGCGCAATACGTGACCTCTAACAAAGGACACGGTGTAATACGGGACTGGTGACGGTGGATACGGTGCCAAACAGTACTGATGACGGTGGAAACGGCACTATACAGGGACGGACAAACAGTGGGAAATTTCCCATACGTGCACACTGGACGGCAGCGTCACCGCAAGTCTTCCACTGTCTCCAGTGTGCTTATTATGAACGTCTTCCACAGAAAACAAGCGAGGGTGTGACTACATCTCTCATACAGAGAACCGTCGCAGGTGTCATAATATACGCGCGCAGGTGGACCATGGTTTAGATCAGTCATGGAAGATCCTCCCGCGGTACGGCAGTGTCAGCAGGACTCAGGAGGCTAAAAGGTCTGCAACTCGAGGGAATCAAGATTCCTCGTCCAGCAAACTTCTCCTGGGCCGGTGTTATTCCGGTGCGGGAAGAATAACAATTACACGTCCATAAATACCAAAGAGAACCAACTTCCACGATGACGACTCTCTCCATCCGACAAGATACGAGAAGCAGACTTGTGAGGCACCACGACGCCTGAGGCAGACTCGAGGGGCCAGAGGCAGGCCCACAGCGCCTTTGGCTTTCCCGAGGTGAGACGGCTGGTGGCCGCTCTGAGCAGAGGGCCCTCACAACACTACTGATGCAGGATCCTGAGCAAGCTGCAGATCACGATAACCACAACTGTGTTATACGTTCCCTGGGGCGAGGCGAGCATCCCCCACGGCAAGATGGAACACGTCCACACCAGCGCCGAAACAGAGGACGAAGAAAAATCTAAAGCGGTTGAAAAACGTTGGCGCCGATGCTAATGAGTCTGGTGTCCAGTTGTGAAGATAAACTCACTGTCACATGCTGTCACATGAGCAGCTTGATCATCTGTCTGGTATTTCAGGAACTCTTAACTTACGGTACTGAGTACTGTGCTATTTATAACATTGAAATTGCCCTTTCATATATATGTGTGTGTGTCTGTGTCTAGGCTTACATCACCAACCGGAGAACAACCTCACATCTTTTCTCCTCTCTTTTTTTTACCACATTCAGCGCATATATTTTACGAGTCGCTACATCTAATTCCAGTCCTCATTAGGAATGCATATGAGTTTGTTGCTATTTACCTTGCTTACCCGAGAGAGGCAGGGGTTGTGAGGGGTTTGGGTTAACAATGAGGCGTCGTCAACCTCTGGATAAAGACAGACCCTCTCACATTAGGAGTACTGCTGAGAGCAGCTGCTCCATGGAAATCTCAGCGGCTGTCAAATACCTCATTAACGAGGATGAAATTATGCAAGAAATGAAATTTCGTGGGTTTCTTAACGGAATTTTCACATCAGTAAATTTTAGACGTACTTCAAGCATCCTGTGCGTGGAGGTGTGGTCTCAAGAGGTCACGGGATATCGTCTGACCAATGTTTCGGGTCATATGATAAAGTAAAAGGGAATTTTATAAATGCAGACTTCCAAGTGTCACTTTACCACACTGGTCATGGGCTGCGTGTCGCGTTCAGAGGCTCTTTGTACCGCCTGATCCAGCCCCTGGTGCCTGGGACGGAGTAATGACGACTGGAATAACCGGCAGACATTTAACATCAGCATCCAGGAAGGAGGGACGAGGCACACAGACATATCAACGTACGTGACAATACGATACATCGCCTGAGGTAAGAGAGAGAGGGAGAGAGGCAGACACTGAGGGAGAGAGAGACGAATACAGAAAACACACTTGGTCTCTGGACCAAGGCCGGAAAAGTAACTAAAAACTCCTACAAACAACAGATATTAAGGATCCTTGAATATAAACATTCAAGATATTTCAGCCTCAAAAACCTACCTGCCTGCCTACCTATATGTCAGAGAAAAATAATTAAGCATCATAGTCTACAAGAAATGTCAGGGAAGCTTTAACGAGCAAGAAACAGAAAAAAAAATCATAAAGAATTCAGAAGTTAATAATCTATAATGAAAAAGTAGAGTCTGAGTGTTGGTAGAGTCGCGATTGTAGCGTCGGGAAAGTAGAGTCAGGGTGGGAGAGAAGCTAATTAATTAGAGGAAATAAAACGCCAACATGAGCGTGGATGACTTTCTAACTCGGAGAAAAGGCTGCTGATTAGGTCGAGCGTCGGGGAAGCGGGGAAGAATGACAGGTTAATGGGGCCGACCTTGTACGCAGAGCGGTGACCCCACGACCTATGGCCGGCCGGCCTCGGCCTGGGCGGAGTCTTAAAGGCTCCCTCGTCTGCCTTCTCTGGCGGCCAACACCAACTTGCAACTTCTCCCTCAACGTCACACTCCATCAGCTTCCATACAGACCGTGAAATGAGCTACTCCTGCCCCATCTAGTGAGGATAAACTCAACTTCTACTCACTCAATTATAATGTTCTCCCGAAGGAAAGAAGCGACCCGAGTCTGATATCACAATTTCCTGTTATCAGTAGACGAAAGGAAGAAGACATTTTCTTTTCACATGGCTACGCTGCCATCCACTAACTGGAGAATATTCGAGGAAAACTAACTTCTGGAGTTTCGGGAATTTAAAAAAGAAAATGAAAGAAATCGTACAAAACCACAAAGGAAAAGAATTCTTCTAGATTAGGTAAAGCTGTGACTCGGCCAGGGAATTCCCGTATGTCGCAGGAACACAAGAGTCGGGTCACGTGACGATGTCAGGCGGGAGTAGGAGATCGTCTGGTGTGACCTCACATGACCCCCTGGAACACGAAGGGACGACCCTCGGGTGTGATGGCGTGACCTTTGGCCGGGTCTTAAAGGATCTGGTCAGGGCTATGTAAGGCCGGTGGCCGCGGGCTCGGGCCTTGGGTAAGGCCGGCCGGACAAGAGGGAGCGCCCGGCTCAACACGTCCGGTAATCAAATAAGCTCCTCCGCCGGCTCCAGGCAACCCAAATCCGGGGCTCCCAACTTGGGGCAACAGGCACCGCGGCTCCCAGATGACCGCCTGAACCACGTAATTGTCAGAGGCAAATCAAGTTGGGTCGAGGATGTGGCCGTCCTGGGCGGGAGGTGGTCGGGGGAGGGAAGCAATCTTGCTATACGGACTAAAAGGAAGTTCGTCCAGTCATTATACGGTTCTGTGCTAAGCGACATGACCCGGGGATCACAACTACAACACCAGGAAGGAAAAGTGAGCATTTCATTTTCATTCCTTCCAGGACTGCGATTTTCAAGCGACCCCAACATTCCTTTCCCTCCACGTGTGTTTCTTGGGTCTGGAAGCTGGTGATACGATAGAGACATAAGAATAACGACGCAAGTATAAAATAAATAACTTGATTTATTCAAGGTCACGCATGTTTCTCTGAATTCCTTTAATTGAGAATAACTAGTAAAACCAAAGATCTTCCAGTGTGGAAAAATCTTGCACTGCAAGTAATGTATGCAATAATTCTAAACATATCTATATGTAAATTCGGGTGTGAAATTTTGCATTCGACAAATCAGCAACATTCCAGAAAATGTTCATGATTTCAGGGGAGACAATTCTGCGCCCCCCCCCCCCCACACACACACACACAAACACACTTGTAATGAACCAATTGACACGAGGAAGAAACAGAACAAAATACAGTATAATAAACAAAAGGTGAAATATGATAAAATACGGGAGAATGCGCACCTGTAAACAATAATAGAGAGAGAGAGAGAGAGAGAGAGAGAGAGAGAGAAGGTGGAGGGGAATCCCCAGCAGGTGGTGAGGGCAGGGCCGGAGGGTTGGTTGCCCAGCCCGGGCACCATGTAACCCTGGCAGAGCCGAGTATTGCTTGGACGGGCGGTGCTAATATCATTACCACAACCCTCCTCCCAGCAGGGACGGTCTCCACTACAAGGCCTTCCAGCGCTCCCCTCGTGTCCTGCATCGCCTGGGGAGATGGGCAGAGGGCACGACTTCCCCTCCCAACAACACGTCACACACCACCTGTATAAACATACAAGTTTGTTGGGATATGGTAATCGGTTCAGCCCCGGATGGCGGGTTTCTCTGGAGTGTGGATCTCTCTCCTGTATCCCCCGTAGACGGCAACGATGTCTTCCGTCTGGTTACTGTGTTGTCGATCTTCAGGCCACCAAGATGGGGGTTTACACGGCCAGCTGACCACCAGTGTGCACCTCCAGAAAGTAAGTCACACAGAGACAACGTTTCGGATGAGACGCTACAACAACCTGGGCACTAACGAAGGACACATTTCACCCGTCCCTGAGGCCTCCCCCGCGGCCTCTTCTGGGTTCATCACAAGGGAGGAAGTACGGCTTGGGGGTTCTTCCCTCTGCCTTTGAGACCATCTGCAGTTCTTTTTTTTTTTTCCTCCCGATTTCCAATTAAGTGATGACTGGGAATAAATTTCGACCGGCTCGACACAAAGGCTTCTTCTCCCCTGGTGTCAGGCCTTTACGAAGATAAGAAAAAGATATCTTTTTTATGGCTGGAAATTCTTTCCGAGTGAAAGGCTGTTTAGATGTTGTCATTCGGATCATCTGGCTGTGAGGAAGGAGAGGAAGCGTCTTGTGTGGAGAGGCTGGGAAAAAGGCGCGGTACCAGATGATGGCCGGAGGGAGTCGCAGAAAATTTTAAGATGAAGATTAATTTCCAGTTCTTAACCCCCTGAGCGAGACGGTTCCTCAGCCGGCCGTCTCCCACAACCTCCACCATTCCAGAACCAAAGGCACCACCACCACTACTTGTAAGAGCTTCAAGTTAGTGTTTTGAACACCGTTATTTATGAAGACTATGTACAAAGGTTTGGATGAAGGTGACGATGATGATAATAAAGTGTGTGTGTGTACATCCCTGCCCTCATACACACGCTTATACATCCTTAATTCCTCCCAAATTCACAAAACGGGGAAGAACATGCGCGATCATCCTCGCTCCCCCTCCCACCACTTACTAAGAGGCGTTCAACACGTAGGTTCTCCTGATACTCTCTAACCATCACCCAGATCTCTTCCAACAGTTAGGGAAGAAGCTACTGCACCCTCATCATCACCGTCACATCCTGCCGCCTGAGATCCCCCGTTACTGAGTTGCCGATCGGCACCACAACTATATGGAGACCATTCGAGCTCGTGCACACCGCAACAAGAACAGCCCCTTCCTAAGGTGCCACCGTGAACATCACTAATAATTAGCATATCACATTACCAGCCCACACTCGTGATACGTATACTCTATGGGGCACTGGCATACCAGGTAATATAGTGACCCACTGCTTCATAAACTGATACATTAGTCACACTAATGACACTGGTACTTGGCACTCATACTGTCACACTAACGTTATGTGATAAACTGACTGACACAATAATATAGAGACGGTACACTAAGTGACACATAGGATGACATAAACCAGCTGTTACACTGTCACAATAGCTGGTACATGGTCACTTTTATCCACACTAACACGCAACATGACACAACGACACTACTGTCGCCATACACTCTGTCCTTCCCATACGCTAACCCACATCTGCCACGTTCTCTGTCGCATCTCCCATCCCATCATCCTATTTTCGTCTCCACGTCCTTACCTTCTGCCTTCCTCCCTAGCTCTCGTAACCTCTTACCTTTCCTCCTCCAGCCCCACCCCACGGGGCTTTACCTTGGCTTTACAGGTGGGGAAAAAGTGCTAAACCTGGCAGAGGGAGTGTGGCTGAGGGCGTGGTGGTGGTGGTGGCGGTGGTGTGGGCAAGTTGGCACCATTCTCAAGGCAGCCAGCGGGCCAGTTTGTGTGGTGGAGACGAGTGCCTGAGAGCCAGTGTTCAGAGGAGGTCGTGAGGATGCGGGAGTACAGCGGGTCGTACAGGTCTCGGACCAGGCAGGTCAGGTCGGTGAAAAGGGGAGAGGTCGTCCTCACCTCCCAGCCTTTCGTCCACGTCATCAACTACGAGTACGCCTCCAGATACTGCGACAACTGCCTCAACACATTCAAGTACGTCTCTCATACCGCACTTAGCAATATAATTAATGGTAACACACCTCGCTGAGGACTGCTCACTGTCATTCAAAATTTCACATTTCATTTTTCACAGGCCCAAGACTGACATTCCTTGACACAGGGTTGGTTCTGTTCCTCTTCTGTCCTGCCTATCTCCCTCCTCGTCTTTCTCACCGTCCGATCCCTACTCTGTTAATCGCTCCTTCCTCGACGTTTCACCTCATTTCTCTTGACATTTTCTTCCTCCTCCCGCCTACGTCCACTTGTCACCAGCAGTTATCATGCGTCGGGTTGGTACACCACGAACGATAGTAGGATGACATGGGTGGGCCCGAGGATGACGTCAGGGAGACTGGGAGGACTGCTACTGCCAGAGGAGGAAGACTGAGGACTGAGGGGGACGTCAGCAGAGTACCGCTGGCTGGCCCAACGAGATTTACATTAAGCTTTACGAAGAGCAGCAGACGTGGGCGCCGGAGGGGAGTCTACAGCAGCCAGTGGAGAGGTAGATGATAAAAGAAAGAGTCTCTGAAGCTGGAGGGACTCGCTTCAGCAAGTGTGTTGGAAACTTGACGGGAAACGGACAGAAAGAAAAAAGGCGGAGCCTCTGTCCCTGCAGGAGACGTACGTGTGGTACTATCGTCTCACATGACACCATTACCTCTTCACCACCACTCCATCACCACCACCACCATTCCACCTTCACCATCACCATCACTAGGCAGAATTACCCCCGTAAAATCCAACCAATGGTAACGGTGCTAGAGACAGAAGCTAATTATTGAGCGCCACGTCACGACTACATCTTCATGTCCCCAGCCTCGTCACACGTGCACTGTCATGTCATTACCATACTGCACCAACCACCGGCCACGACTGCAAGCGAGTCTTTATCCACAAACCGCTTTAGGCATGAAAGTACGACCCTTCACTACGACGGTGCGACCCTTGGGGATGGCGGTGCGGCCTGTGACGTGACCCTCAAGAGGTCAGATCAGGTCGTAACGTCGTGATTAAGGGGTTTTGACAGGACGACTGTACGCCGCTACGTACGTACATACGTACATCTCTGACTGGTAACGTGCGTCATACGATGACATGGGCGGGTCAAGTGAGCCGTCACACTCCTGGCGTCACAGACGAATGCCTCGTCGGGCAGTACCTGTGGCTTGGGAGGAGGGCGGGAACCTCTCACCGCTTTGCTGTGAAGATTTTGAAAGTCGTATCTGGACCTGACTGGAACGTGTTCTGTCAAGGTCCGTCTGTGAATGAGCTTTGGTCACCATGTTCACCCCCCCCCTTCCCTTTAACGCACACACACACACACACACACACACACTGGATACGAAGGCTGTGTTCTGGTCAGGTTACACAGCAGCAGGTCCCGGTCCACAGCAGACTCTGCATGAATGAAACCCCGCGGCGGGTGCACTACAAGTGAGGTTTACTCTGGAAGAAGTTTTATTGCATTAAGGTTTTGTCTCGTACCTTCGTTTTTTTTCACAGGTAAACTTCTCCGTAAGTTTGCCTGAGCAAAGTTTCTTCCACTCGGGGTTTCTTCGTAACGGGGTTTCCTGGTCTCTGGGGACGAGAGGTTTCCTTCGTGGAGGTCGTCCACTCGGGTCTGCGTTGCTGGGCATTACTTCGACCGGGATTTGCTCTCGTGAAGATTTCTCTTAGTGGCTTCTGCTTCGTATGTCTTGCCTTCGTGAGCTTTGCTTCCCTGAATTTATTCCGTTCTCATGAGTCGTGTAGAAACGACGGGGGTGACGGGGTGTGGTCTGTACTGACACGCCTTCTGGTCGCGGGGTCTGTCGTCTGAGATACAAATATGGCGGCCACACAAAACCAAATGTCGTCGTCGAGAAGGTTCTCTCTCTCTCTCCCCGTTGCAGGTTCTCCCCTACGTCGAACACTCGTAAATCCTCTCCCACCCACTTTTGTTTCAGTGGGTTATTTATATATATATATATATA
>JAYMFT010123154.1:0-13208 GCA_038088735.1 Panulirus argus | reverse complement strand
GTCTCGTGGTTCGCTAGGGGCAGTCTCGTGGCTGGCCAGGGGCAGTCTCGTGGCACCCCAGTGGCAGTCTCGTGGCTGGCCAGGGGCTGTGTCATGGCTGGCCAGGGACAGTCTCGTGGCTGGCCAGGGGCAGTCTCGTGGCTGGCCAGGGTCAGTCTCGTGGCTGGCCAGGGGCAGTCATGTGGCTGGCCAGGGGCAGTCTCGTGGCTGGCCAGGGGGAGTTTCGTGGCTGGCCAGGGGCAGGCTCGTGGCTGGCCAGGCGCAGTCTCGTGGCTCGCCAAGGGCAGTCTCGTGGCTGGCCAGGGGCAGTCTCGTGGCTGGCCAGGGGCAGTGTCGTGACTGGCCAGGGACAGTCTCGTTGCTGGCCAGGGTCAGTCTCGTGGCTGACCAGGGTCAGTCTCGTGGCTGGCCAGGGTCAGTCTCGTGGCTGGCCAGGGGCTGTCTCGTGGCTGGCCAGGAGCAGTCTAGTGGCTGGCCAGAGTCAATCTCGTGGTTGTGCAGGGGCAGTCTCTTGGTTGTGCAGGGTCAGTCTCGTGGTTGGCCAGGGTCATTCTCGCACCTGGCGAGGGTCAGTCTCGTGGTTGGCCAGGGGCAGTTTCGTGGCTAGACAGGGGCAGTCTAGTGGCTGGTCATTGGCAGTCTCTTGGCCGTCAATAATAGACAAATGATCGATGGCTGTACATATATGTCATATCGAAAGGTGTAAAGATACACCCTATGTTGGAGGTGCTGTATTAGCACTTGGTTAGGTGGAACTCATGTAAGGCTGGGTGGCAGCCATGTAAGGCTGGGTGGCAGCCATGTAAGGCTGGGTGGCAGCCATGTAAGGCTGGGTGGCAGCCCTGTCAGATTAATGTTTAAAGTATTTTCCTTTTCTTTGCAGTTCCACTGAAGTACTTCTGGACGGGAGGGTACAAGAGAGGCAATAGGTGGACTTGGGCCACCGGCGAAGACTTCGGAAGATTTACCGCCTGGTCCCGAACCGGAGGGTAAGTTGCACACTGCTCCTTCCACACACAAGTGGAAGGCCTTTCCTTGTCATGAATAGCATAAGGGTTTCGATGGTGGACCGTGTAGCAAGCTGGACTTGTCTGCTGTGTGTCAGCGGATCTGGAAGTCTGACCTAGAAAGACTAGGAATTTGATCAATACAACAGACTCCCTACACTTATAAGATCTCTGTACATTACGGGTTCAACTACAGGTATGGCCAGGTAGACTTCTGATTGGTTCACAAGTATGACCAAGTAGACTCCTGATTGGTTCACAGGTATGGCCAGGTAGACTGCTGATTGGTTCACTGGTATGGCCAGGTACACTGCTGATTGTTTCACAGGTATGGCCAGGTAGACTACAGATTGGTTCACAGGTATGGCCAGGTAGACTCCTGATTGGTTCTCAGGTACGGTCAGGTAGACTGCTGATTGGTTCATAGGTATGGCCAGGTAGACTACAGATTGGTTCACAGGTATGACCAGGTAGAATGCTGATTGGTGCACAGGTATGGCCAGGTAGACTGCTGACTGGTTCAGAGATATGGCCAGGTAGACTTTTGATTGGTGCACAGGTATGGCCAGGTAGACTGCTGACTGGGTCACAGGTATGGCCAGGAAGACTTCTCATTGGTGCACAGGTATACTGCTGATTGGTTCACGGATATGGCCAGGGAGACTGCTGATTGGTTCTCAGGTATGGCCAGGTAGACTGCTGACTGGTTCACAGTTATGGCCAGGTAGACTACAGATTGATTCACAGGTATGGCCAGGAAAACTGTTTATTGGTTCACAGGTATGGCCAAGTAGACAACAGATTGGTTCACAGGTATGGCCAGGTAGACTGCTGATTGGTTCACAGGTATGGCCAGGAAAACTGCTGATTGGTTCACAGGTCTGGCGAGGAATACTGCTGATTGGTTCAGAGGTATTGTCAGGTAGAATGGTGATTGGTTCACAGGTATGACAAGGTAAACCCTGATTGCTTTACAGGTATGGCCAGGTAGACTGCTGATTGGTTCACAGGTATGGCTAGGTAGACTGCTGAGAGGGAGAAGACCACGGAATGTGAGGGAGAAGGCCATAGGGTGAGAGGGAGAAGAGCGAGTAGTGACAGGAAGAGAACCATGGGGTGAGAGGGAAAAGACCATGGGGTGAGAGGGAGAAGACCATGGGTTGAGAGATAGAAGAGTATGGGGTGAAAGGGAGACCTCAGGATAAGAGGGAGAAGACCATGGGGTGAGAGGGAGAAGAGCGAGAGGTGAGAGGGAAAAGACCATGGAGTGAGAGGGAGAAGAGCGAGGGGACAGAGGAAGAAGACCATGGGATGAGAATGAGAGGACCATGGGGTGAGAGGGAGAAGACCTTGGGCAGAGAGAGAGAAGAAGGA
This sequence comes from Panulirus argus, assembly GCA_038088735.1. NCBI lineage: Eukaryota > Metazoa > Arthropoda > Malacostraca > Decapoda > Palinuridae > Panulirus > Panulirus argus. The sequence goes on along the minus strand of JAYMFT010123154.1, from coordinate 10,827 downwards.
GGGGTGAAAGGGAGAGGACCATGGGGTGAGAGGGTGAAGACCATGGGATGAGAGGGAGAGGACCATGGGGTGAGAGGGAGAAGACCACGGGATGAGAGGGAGAAAACTACGGGATGAGAGGGAGAAGACCTTTGAGTGAGAGGGAGAAGAGCGAGGGGTGAGAAGATCATGGCATGAGAGGGAGAAGACCATAGGGTGAGAGAAAGAAGACCATGGGGTGAGAGGGAGAAGACCACGGGATGAGAGGAAGACCATGGGTTGAGAGGGAGAAGACCATAGGGTGAGAGGATGAAGACCATGGGGTGAGCATTGGGTGAGAGTGAGAAGATTACGGGATGAGAGGGAAAAGGCCATGGGTTGAGTGGGAGAAGACCACAGGATGAGAGGGAGAAGACCATGGAATGAGAGGGAGAAGACCAGGGGTTGAAGGAGAAAACCATAGGATGAGAGGGAGAAGACCACGTTGTGAGAGTTAGAAGACCATGGGGTGAGAGGGAGAAGACCATGGGGTGAGAGGGTGAAAACCATTGGGTGAGAGGGAGAAGATTTCGGGATGAGAGGGAGAAGAGCGAGGGGTGAGAGGGAGAAGACCATGGAGTGAGAGGGAGAAAACCATAGGGTGACTGGGAGAAGATCACAGGATGATAGGGAGAAGACCACGGAATGAGAGGGAGAAGACCATGGGGTGATAGGGAGAAGACAATAGGGTGAGAGGGAGAAGACCAGTGGTAAAAAAGGGAGAAAACCACGGGGTGAGAGGGAGAAGAGCGAGGGGTGTGAAGGAGAAGACCATAGGATGAGAGGGAGAAGACCATGGGGTGAGAGGGAGAAGACTACGGGATGAGAGGGAGAAGACCATGGGGTGAGAGGTAGAAGACCATGGGGTGAGAGGGAGAAGATTACGGGATGAGAGGGAGAAGACCATGGAATGAGTGGGAGAAGACCATGGGGTGAGAGGGAGAAGACCATGGGGTGAGAGAGAGAAGACCATGGAATGAGTGGGAGAAGACCACGGGATGAGAGGGAGAAGACCACGGAATGAGAGGGAGAAGACCATGGAGTGAGAGGGAGAAGACCATGGGTGAGAGGGAAAAGAGCGAGGGGTGAGAGGAAGAAGAGCAAGGAGTGAGAGGGAAAAGACCACGGGATGAGAGGGAGAAAAGCGTGAGGTGAGAGGGAGAAGAGCGAGGGGTGAGAGGGAGAAGAACAAGGAGTGAGAGGGAGAAGGGCGAGGGGTGAGAGGGAGAAGAGCGAGAGGTGAGAGGGAGAAGACCAAAGGTTGACAGGGAGAAGACCATGGAATGAAAGGGAGGAGACCATTCGGTTAAAGGGAGAAGACCATGGCGTGAGAGGGATAAGACCAGGGGTTAAGAGGGAGAAGACCACGGGATGAGAGGGAGAAGCACATGGGGTGAGAGGGAAAAGACCATGGTGAGAGGGAAAAGACCATGGGGTGAGAGGGAGAAGACCATGGTGTGAAAGGGAAAAGAGCGAGAGGTGAGAGGGAGAAGAACGAGAGGTGAGAGGGAGAAGACCATGGGATGAGAGGGAGAAGAGCCAGGGGTGAGAGGAAGAAGAACGAGGGGTGAGAGGGAGAAGAGCGAGGGGTGAGAGGGAGAAGAGCGAGGGGTGAGAGGGAGAAGAGCGAGGGGTGAGAGGGAGAAGGGAGAGGGGTGAGAGGGAGAAGGGCGAGGGGTGAGAGGGAGAATATCAAAGAATACCATCAGCAGGTCAGTAAGGGAGAGATGCCAGTTAGCCAGCAGCAGGGGAGCGGCGGCAGGACTCCTGAGGGCCGTGTCAGACTGGAAGACGGACGGGCACACAGAGGGGCGTTTGGGCAGACCAGGGGAGGAAACCCCCTTGGCAGATGACTGTAGGAAAGACAGGCAGCATAGTGATGATGATACATTGGTATGATCCTAAGGGGGTGATCCTACAGGGATGATCCTACGGGTATGATCCTAAGGGGATGATCCTACAGGGATGATCCTACAGGGATGATCCTACGGGTATGATCCTAAGGGATGACCCTACAGGGATGATCCTACAGGGATGATCATTAGTGGATGATCCTACGGGTATGATCCTACGGGTTGACCCTACAGGGATGATCCTACAGGGATGATCATTTGTGGATGATCCTAAGGGGATGATCCCACAGGGATGATCCTACAGGGATGATCCTACGGGGGTGATCCTTCAGGGATGATCCTTCAGGGATGATCCTACAGGGATGATCCTACAGGGATGATCCTAAGGGGATGATCCTACAGGGATAATCCTACGGGATGATCCCACAGCGATGATCCTACAGGGATGATCCAATGGGATGATCCTACGGGGATGGTACTACATGGATGATCCTACGGGGGTGATCCTACAGGGATGATCCTACAGGGATGATCTTACGGGTATGATCGTTCAGGGATGATCCTAAGGGGATGATCCTACAGGGATGATCGTACGGGGAATTCTAATGAAACCAAACAACTACATAATGTTTAAAGAAAGAAGCAATGGAGATGGTACAGGAAACCGTGAAACCTGTTTCTAAACGGATCCATTAACAGTAACGGTGGATTTCAATAACATAGAGTGCGTCTGGGGCAATATGGACTCCAAGGGAAGGACTCTTATGGAGATACGAGTCCTTAGATGGTTTACAGGAAACACAATACCCTACCAGCAAGTCAGGGAACACAATACCCTACCAGCAGGTCAAGGAACACAATACCCTACCAGCAGGTCAGGGAACACAATACCCTACCAGCAGGTCAGGGAACACAATACCCTACCAGCAGGTCAGGGAACACAATACCCTACCAACTTGTCAGGGAACACAATACCCTACCAGCAGGTCAGGGAACACAATACTCTACCAGCAGGTCATGGAACACATCGCCCTACCAACTTGTCAGGGAACATAATACCCTACCAGCAGGTCAGGAAACACACTACCCTACCAGCAGGTCAGGAAACACACTACTCTAACAGCAGGTCAGAGAACAAGCTACCCTACCAACAGGGCAGGGATCACACTATCCTACCAGCATGTCAGGGAACACAATACACTATCAGCAGGTCAGGGAATACACTACCCTACCAACAGGTCAGGGAACACACTACCTTATCAGAAGGTCAGGGAACACACTACCCTACCAGCAGGACAGGGAACACAATATCCTACCAGCAGGTCAGGGAACAAATTACCCTACCAGAAGGTCAGGGAACATACTATCCTACCCGCAGGTCAGGGAGCACACTACTTTCCCAACAGTTCATGGAACACACTGCTCTACCAACAGGTCAGGGAACACACTTCCCAGCCGACAGGTCAGGGAACGCACTACTCTACCAACAAATCAGGGAACACACTACAATACTAACAGGTCACGGAACAAACTAGTCTTCAATATGTCAGGGAACACACTGCCCTATCAACAGGCCAGGGAACATACTACCCTACCAACAGGTCAGGGAACAAACTACCCTACCAGCAGGTCAGGGAACACACTACCCTTCCAACAGGTCAGGGAACACAATATCCTATCAGCAGGTTAGGGAACATACTACCCTACCAGAAGGTCAGGGAACACACTAACCTACCAGCAGGTCAGGGAATACACTACTTTCCCAACAGGTCAGGGAACACACTGCTCTACTAATAGGTCAGGGAACACACTACCCAACCGACAGGTCAGGGAAAGCACTACTCTACCAACAAGTCCGCGAACACACTACCCAACCAACTGGTCAGGGAACACGCTAGTCTTCTATATGTCAGGGAACACACTGCCCTATCAGCAAGTCAGAGAACACACTATCCTACAAGCAGGTCATGGAACACACTACTTTCCCAACAGGTCAGGGAACACACTACCCTACCAGTAGGTCAGGGAAAACAATACCCTACCAGCAGGACGGGGAACACAATTCTCTAACAGCAGGTCAGGGAACACACTACCCTACCAGCAGGTCAGGGAACACAATACCCTACCAATAGGTGAGTAAAAAAAACTTCCGTAGCTTCTGGTCAGGGAACACAATACCCTACCAACAGGTCAGGGAACTCAATACCCTACCAGCAAGTCAGGCAGCACACTACCCTACCAGCTGGTCAGGGAACACACTACCCTACCAGCAGGTCAGGGAACACAATACCCAACCAACAGGTCAGGGAACACACTACCCTACCGACAGGTCTGTGATCACACAACCATACCAACAGGTTAGGGAACACACTATCCTACCAAAAGGTCAGGGAACAAACTGCTCAACAAACAGGTCAGGGAACACATTACCCTACCAACAGGTCAGGGAATATCTTACCCTAACAGCAGGTCAGGCAACACACTACGCTACGGACAGGCCAGGGAAAACACTACCCTACCAACTGATCAAGGAACACTATACCCTACCAGCAGGTCAGGGAACACAATACCCTACCAGCAGGTCAGGGAACACAATACCCTACCAAAAGGTCAGGGAACAAATTACCCTAAATACAGGTCAAAAGAACACACTACACTACCAACAGGTCAGGGAACGCACTACCATCCCAACAGGTCAGGTAACACACTACTCTACCAACAAGTCAGGGAACACACTACCCAAACGACAGGTCGGGGAACGCATTACTCTACCAACAGGTCAGGGAACACACTACCCTTCCAGTAGGTCAGGGAACAAAGTAAACTACCAGCAGGACAGGGAACACACTAGCTTACCAGCAGGAAGGGAACACAATACCCTACCAGCAGGTCAGGGAACACACTAGCGTACCAGCAGGTCAAGGTACACAGAACCCTACCAGCAGGTCAGGGAACAAACTACCCTACCAGCAGGAAGGGAACCCAATACCCTACCAGCTGGTCAGGGAACACACTATCCTACCAGCAGGTCAGAAAACACACTATCCTACCAGCAGGTCAGAAAACACACTATCCTACCAGCAGGTCAGGCACCACAATACCCTACCAGTAGGTCAGGAAACACACAAAGAAGATCTTTTCCTCTCATATTGTTTGTTTGGATGTTTAGAATACTTTATATGATACGATGATGAAATATTTTATCACATACTGCTGAAATTTGATTACGTGGTATGTAAACAAAAAATAAGAACAGTGAAAGGAGACTAAAGAGGAGATGTAAACTTGGAACTTACAGAGAACTTAGAATTTCTAAAGATGGGGAAACGGAGTTCAGCATGAGGGAACCAGGATATTTACAAACAAGGAGCAAGAACATCGCTGTCTATAAACTCAGACAGTGTAAGAAGAACTGAAAAATTGTCGTTTTTCAAGAAAATATTTGAAAAATCGAAGATTTTTGCGAAATGCTGCGCAGAAGACAGCACAACCCACCAGGAACTGAGAGGTATACATCAGCGGAAAACTATTTTAGCAAACGAACGAAATATTCGTATGGACAAGGCAGATGATGTTGGTGGGCTAGGAAGATGGTAGTGGTGGGCAAGGCAGATGATGGTGGTGGGCTAGGAAGATGGTAGTGGTGGGCAAGGCAGATGATGATGGTGGACAAGGCAGATGATGTTGGTGGGCTAGGAAGATGGTAGTGGTGGGCAAGGCAGATGATGGTGGTGGACAAGGTAGATGATGATGGTGGACAAGGCAGATGATGATGGTGGACAAGGTAGATGATGGTGGTGGACAAGGCAGATGATGATGGTGGACAAGGCAGATGATGATGATGATGGACAAGGTAGATGATGATGGTGGATAAGGCAGATGATGATGTTGGACAAGGTAGATGATGATGGTGGACAACGCACATGATGATGGTGGACAAGGCAGATAATGGTGGTGGAAAAGGTAGATAATGATGGTGGACAAGGCAGATGATGATGATGGACAAGGTAGATGATGGTGGTGGAAAAGGTAGATAATGATGGTGGACAAAGCAGATGATGATGGTGGACAAGGCAGATGATGATGGTCAACAAGGTACATGATGATGGTGGACAAGGCAGATGATGACAGTGGACAAGGCAGATGATGATGTTGGGCAAGTCAGATGATGATGGTGGACAAGCCAGATGATGGTGGTGGACAAGGTAGATGATGATGGTGGATAAGGCACATGATGATGGTAGACAAGGTAGATGATGGTGGTTGACAAGGCAGATGGTGATGGTGGACAAGGAAGATGATGGTGGTGCAAAAGGTTGATGATGGTGGTGGACATGGCAGACGATGATGGTGGACGGGGCAAATGATGGTGGTGCACAAGGTAGATAGTGATGGTGGACATGGCAAATGATGATGGTGGAAAAAGTAGATGATGATGGTGGGCAAAGCAGATGATGGTGGTGGACAAGGTAGATGATGATGGTGGACAAGGCAGATGATGATGGTGGACAAGGTAGACGATGGTGGTGGGCAAGGCAGATGATGGTGGTTGACAAGGCAGATGATGGTAGTGGGCAAGGAAGATGATGATGGTGGACAAGGCACATGATGATGATGGACAAGGTAGATGATGATGGTGGACAAGGCAGATGATGATGGTGGACAAGGCAGATAATGATGGTGGAAGAGCAGATGATGATGGTGGACAAGGCAGATGATGATGGTGCATAAGGCAGATGATGACTGTGGACAAGGTATATGATGAAGGTGGAAAAGGCAGATGAGGGCGGTGGACAAGGTAGTTGATGATGATGGATAAGGCAGATGATCGTGGACAAGGCAAATGATGTTGGTGGACAAGGAAGATGATGGTGGTGGACAAGGTAGATGATGATGGTAGTTAAGGCAGATGATGGTGGTGGAAAAGGCAGATGATGATGGTGGACAAGGCAGATGATGATGGCGGACAAGGTAGATGATGATGGTCGCTAAGGCAGATGATGATGTTGGACAAGGAAGATGATGATGGTGGACAAGGAATATGATGATATTGAACAGGGCAAATGATGATGTAGGACAGGGTAGATGATGATGGTGGACAAGGTAAATGATGATGCTGGACAAGGCAGATGATGATGGTGGACAAGGAAGATGATGGTGGACGAAGCATATGATGATGTTGAACTAGGCAGATGGTGATGCTGGACAAGGTATATTATGGTGATGGACAAGATAGATGATGATGGTGGACATGGCAGATGATGAGGATGGAAATGGCATAAAATGATGTTGGACAAGGAAGATGATGATGGTGGACAAGGCAGACGATGGTGGTGGACAAGGTAGATGATGATGGTGGACAAGGTACATGATGATTGTCGACAAGGTAGATGATGATAGTGGACAAGGCAGATGATGATGGTGGACAAGGTAAATTATGATGGTGAACAAGGCGGATGATGATGGTGGACAAGGTAGTTGATGATGATGGACAAGGCAGATGATGGTGGTGGACAAGGTAGATGATGATGGTGGACAAGGCAAATGATGATGGTGGACAAGGTAGATGATGATGGTGGACAAGGCAAATGATGATGGTGGACAAGTAAGATGATGATGGTGGACAAGGAAGATGATGATGGTGGACAAGGATTATGATGATTATGAACAAGGCAAATGATGATGTAGGACAAGGTAGATGATGATGGTGGACAAGGTAAATGAAGATGCTGGACGAGGCAGATGATGATGGTGGTCAAGGAAGATGATGATGGTGGACAAGGCATATGACGATGTTGAACAAGGCAGATGGTGATGGTGGACAAGGTAGATGATGATGGTGGACAAGGCAGATGATGATGATGGAAATGGCATATGATGATGTTGGACAAGGTAGATGATGATGGTGGACAAGGCAGATGATGGTGGTGGACAAGGTAGATTATGATAGTGGACAAGATAGAATATGATTCTCGACAAGGTAGATGATGATGGTGGATAAGGCAGATGATTGTGGTAGACAAGGCAGATGATGATGTACAAGGCAGATGATGATGGTGGACAAGGCAAATGATGATGGTGGACAAGGAACATGATGGTAGTGGAGAAGGCAGATGATGGTGGTGGACAAGGCAGATCATGATGTTGTAAAGGTAGATGATGATGGTGGACAAGGCAAAGGATGATGATGGACAAAGTGGATGATGCTTGTGGAAAAATCAGATGATGATGATGATGGACAAGGTAGATGATGGTGGTAGACAACGTAGATGATTATGGTGGACAAGGCAGAAGATGATGATGGACAAGGAAGATGATGGTGGTGGACAAGGAAGATGATGATGGTGGAAGAGGCAGATGATGGTGGACATGACAGATGATGTTGATGGACAAGGAAGATGATGGTGGAGGACAAGGTAGATGATGATGGTGGGCAAGGGAGATGATAAGAGTGGATAAGGCAGATGATGGTGGTGGACATGGCAGACGATGATGGTGGACAAGGCAGATGATGATGGTGGACAAGGAAGATGATGAAGGTGGAAAAGGCAGATGATGATGTTGGACAAGGTGGATGATGATGGTGGACAAGGCAAATGATGATGATGGACAAGGTAGATGATACTGGTGAACAAATCTGATAGTGATGAGGGACAAGGTGGATGATGATGGTAGACAAGGCAGAAGATGATGGTAGACAAGGCAAATGATGATGATGGACAAGGCATATGATGATGATTGACAAGGCAGATGATGGTGGTGGACAAGGTAGATGGTGATGGTGGACAAGGTAGGTGATGATGGTGGACAAGACAGATGATGGTGGTGGACAAGGAAAATGACAGTGGTGGACAAGAAAGATGATGATGTTGGACAAGGCAGATGATGAAGGTAGACAAGGCAGATAATGTTGGTGGACAAGGCAGATGATGATGGTGAACAAATCAGATGATGATGAAGGACAAGGTAGAAGATGATGGTGGTTAAGGCGGATGATGGTGATGGACAAGGTAGATGATGATGGTGGACAAGGTAGGTGATGATGGTGGACAAGGCAGATGATGATGGTAGACAAGACAGATGATAGTGGTGGACAAGGTAGATGATGATGGTGGACTAGGCAGATGATGGTGGTGGACAAGGAAGATGATGGTGGTGGTCAAGGTAGATGATGATGGTGGACACGGCAGATGATCGTGGTGGACAAGGCAACAAGGCAGATGATCATGGTGGACAAGGCAGATGATGGTGGTGGATATAGGTTGTTGATGATATTGGACAAGGTAGATGATGATGGTGGACTGGACAAGGCAAATGATGAGGGTAGACAAGACAGATGATGATGGTGGACAAGGCAGATGATGAGGGTGGACAAGGCAGATGATGATGGTGGACAAGGCAGATTATGATGGTGGACAAGGCAGATGATGATGCAGGACAAGGTAGATGATGATGGTGGACAAGGCAGATGATGGTGGTGGATATAGGTAGTTGATGATGGTGGATAAGGCAGTTGATGGTGGACAAGGTAGATGATGATGATGGACAAGGCAGATGATGATGGTGGACAAGGTAGATGATGATGGTGGACAAGGAAGTTGCTGGTGGCGGACAAGGCAGATGATGGTGGTGGACAACGCAGATGATGATGGTGGATATAGGTAGTTGATGATGGTGGATAAGGCAGTTGATGATGGTGGACAAGGTAGATGATGATGGTGGACAAGGAAGATGCTGGTGGTGGACAAGGCAGATGATGGTGGTGGATAAGGCAGATGATGATGGTGGACAAGGCAGATGATAATGGTGCACAAGGTAGATGATGATGGTGGACAAGGCAGATGATGATGGTGGACAAGGAAGATGATGATGTAGGACAAGGCAAATGATGATGATGGACAAGGTAGATGATGCTAGTGGACAAATCAGATGATGAGTGACAAGGTAGATTATGATGATGGACTAGAAAGATGATGGTGGTGAACAAGGCAGATGATGATGGTGGACAAGGCAGATGATGATGGTGGACAAGGAAGATGATGGTGGTGGACAAGGCAGATGATGATGGTAGACATCGTAGATGACGATGGTGGACAAGGAAGATGATTGTGGTGGACAAGACAGATGATGGTGGTGGACAAGGTAGATGATGATGGTGAGAAAGGCAAATGATGATGATGATGGACAAGGTAGATGATGCTTATGGACAAATCAGATGATGATGATGGACAAGGTAGATGATAATGATGGACAAGGTAGATGATGGTGGTGGACAAGGTAGATGATGATGGCGGATAAGGCAGATGATGATGATGATGATGGACAAGGTAGATGATGATGGTGGCCAAGGCAGATGATGGTGGTGGATAAGGTGGATGATGATGGTGGACAAGGCAGATGATGGTGGTGGACAAGGCAAATGATGGTGGTGGACAAGGTAGATGATGGTGGTGGACAAGGTAGATGATGGTGGTGGACAAGGCAGATGATGATGGTGGACAAGGCAAGTGATGTTGATGGACAAGGTAGATGATGATGGTGGACAAGGCAGATGATGATGATGGACAAGGCAGATGATGATGATGGTGGCCATGGCAGATGATGGTGGTGGACAAGGCAGATGATGATGATGGACAAGGCAGATGATGATGGTGGCCAAGGCAGATGATGGTGGTGGACAAGGAAGTTGATGATGGGGGACAAGGTAGTTGATGGTATTCCCAATCACCACTTTTCTCAGTATACAACTCCACAAACTCTTCCATTCATAACACTGATCACTCCATGCGCACCATAGCGCATAAAAGTGTACGTGTATGTGCGTATGTATATCTATATATACATATATCAATGAACTCGATCGCAGTTTCCCGCGTCAGCGAAGAAGCGCCAGAACAAAGACGAGGAAAGACCCATTCACTCACATTCACATATAGATATACATACGTACACACAT
>JAYMFT010123144.1:0-13208 GCA_038088735.1 Panulirus argus | reverse complement strand
CCAGTCCTTTACAACAGCGATCAGTTCCTCTCTTTTATCTTTTGGTAACCCATATATTTTTCGCTTAATTGGCTCCTATATGTTGTCTTTATGTACATTAATTCGTAATGCAAAATGATCACAAAGCAAATCCCTAACTATCTCAGCACTTCCTCTTATTCCACCTTTGTTAAAAAGTACTGCATAACCCAACCATCCACCACGTATGTGAGTAGGCCCATAATATCCCAATATTTCTATATCATCAAACTCCAAGAAATGTAACTATCTCCTTCCATTAATGTTGCTGGGTCCTATTGTCCCCACGTCTTCATGTCTAGCATAATTGTCAGCAACCAAAACGCTAGTTTCAATAAATAAGCACTCAGGCATATCATCAATATCCAGACTTTGATGATGTATATAGATATCAACATTGCGTATAGATCTCCCTCGAAGGTAGACTTTAACACACAAAATTTCAACCCCAATCTATGTGTTATCTAACATCGATTCAACCAGCACATTTTTCCGAACATAGTTAACAGACCTCTTGTATTATTTCTTTTATCAGCTGGTAAACAGAAACGTTGATAACCAAGCAAATTCTTTATAATACCATCCTCTGTGCCCGTTCCTTGTAGAACTATAACATCCATCTTATTAACAGTGTATAAGCATGCACATCTGTGATCCTAACACATTAGCTATTTGCATTCCATGAAAGGATACTTAATTCATGGTCTTCCATTTTCCTGTTTACAACTGAAACTAACCTTTTTCTCTCTTTCACAGATCGTTCCATCACATCTTTGACTCAAGTTGATACCTTATCATGTAACCTGCAGGTTATATCTTTCTTAACATCAACAATTTGGCTCCCCCAGAGAAAGGATGGTATGTCAGTATTCATCACTGTGTTATTTTCAGCCTTCTCTCTTTTTTTTTACCCACATCCACCTTTCTATGTTCATAAAAATTAGCAGTTATTCTGATTTTCCTCTACCTTTTCCCTAATTCCCTGAATTTCTTGCCGGAGTTGAACTACTACACCATATATATCACTGAGTCTGTCATTTATCTTATCTTCTGGAGTAGTTTTCGGTGCAGCCTTTGCATTGTTTCATTTTACCTTCAACATATCATTCTGTTCCATTCTCTTCCTCCACATGTTCTCAGTTGAATGTAGCGTTGTCTTTTTTGTAACTCCTTGTCCATCCTCACTTTCCCGCTGCTGCACTTCCACCATGGTCCGCCACCGGGCGCCGCGCACCCGTGGTCTCTTACTGGAAATTAGTGAGCCTGCATCTTGCGCACCGCCACAGTTGCAACAGGAGTGCACAATACGTTGCCCAGACTTTATTTCTTTTCCACATACCATTGAATTATGCTTTTTTTTTCACAGTAACGACAACGATATTCACTTTGGCATTTCCAGGCCATATGACCTCACCTACTGCACTTGTAACACAAAACAGACTGTTCAAAGAACTTTGCCATTCTCCTATATCCTATTCTAGAGATGAATATCTTTTACGGAACGTGTCCCTTCATCAAGGCTACCACTTGGTTCGTCTTTTAACCCCGGAAGTCATGTCGCTTTGCCCATACGAATCGTATATCATCAAGAAGGAAATCAATATCCATTATAACCGGGTACATACAATCACCTTGGTGTGTTGTTCTGTGTCTTGAGGTATCGTTAGTATCACCTCAAACCCTGTTGTCATCAGGCTCTTTACTGCTTCATCCCCAGCCACAGTCAGTTAAGAATTATTGCGACCTTCCTTAAGCAGAGGTTCAAACTTTTTATGGTGCTTCCCAGCTTAGCAGCCCACAGCAACCGCTCATAGAATGTCACGCGTAATTCACTTGGAAAGTTCAACCTCCTCTTACCTGAGCTGATTTCTCCACCCGGGTATCTCGTCACATTGGTTCTGTCACCAGGATTCATTCGTCCAACCTGCTGCGTTCGGTTCCCAGTTGTATTATTCTTTCTGCTTTCTTCTACGTATATATCCTTTTTTCTTCCTGTTGTTCTAGATCTCATCACTATCACTTCCTTCACTTTGCTTCGCTAGCTCTCGCCAACTCTTCCTTTCCTTCTTATTGTTCGCCTCTTGAAAACTGCATCTGAATCGCTACTTGAAAGCTGCAGGTCGTCGTCTGTGCTGTTTATTAGTAAATTTTTTTCTTCCTTAGCCAACAAAATCTTCTCGCGTTTCTGCCCACCATTTGCTCCAGACATGGTGCAAAGCTTAGAAGCCGATGAAAATCAAAACTCTTGCTGCATAGCAAAAGGTGAGTAACGTCTAACCAGCACGGTGTTCACCCGCTGACTGAACAATTTGAAGGGTAGCAACCAAAAAAGACCGTAAGGTGGGGTATATGCTGACTGGTCTACAAAGATAACTGGCAGCAACTAAAGAAAACCCCAGGTGGTGTAGATGCTTGGTAGTTTACCAAGATAAGTAGCAGCAAACGAGCAAAACTCCCAGTTGGGTAAATGCTTGCTGGTTTACCAAGATACGTGTTATCCAGCAAACAAAATCTTCAGGTGGGGTATATGCTGGCTGTTATTTTAAGATAATTGAGAATAACCAAACAATTCCCCCAGGTGACGTAAATGCTGGCTGGTTTATGAAGATAACTGATAGCAGCCAAACAAGCCCCTCCCCCTACCCCAACCCAGGTGAGGTAGGTGTTGGCTGGATCGCTAGCATAGTGAAGATGCTTCCCAATTCAGTGGCTGGTGGGACACCTAGCGGGACCTCCAGTTAATGCAAATGTTGTTGGTTCATCTGAAATTTTGGTGGTCACTCAGTGCTCATGCTGTCTAGTTCAACTGAATAGCTGGTGACTACCTAGGAAGACCACCATTCGTTCTATATACTAGCTGATTCACTAGAAGGACCGGTGGCCACTTGGCAGTGGTGCTATAAGGGTACATTTTCTCTTTTTCGACTGGATACCTAACAACCCAAGTGTTCAGTGGGATCTCTGACTGGTTTATATGGTGCCTACTTCATCTAAATAACTGCCGGTCACTCAATGGATTCTCCAACAGGCCTCTTTGCCGGTGTTACCAACATGACTGTGGCTCCCCATTGCCACCGCCAGTTGATGTAGCCAATGGCTGGTTCACCAGTGTGTACTGGGGCAACGCATTGGGACCTCAGTTGGATGAAGCTGCCGGTTGGTTCATCGTTGTAAAAGACAACAACCAGGAAAGAATACTAGATGATTCAGGTGATAGGTTGATCGCCAGTAAAACCAGAACGTTCAACTGGACCTCCAGATGGTGAAGATATTAACAGGTTCACCAGCATAACTGTCATCTATCCAGCGGAACCTTCACTTACTGCAGGTGACTCTTGGTTGCCGGTAATAAATGAGGGTAGATTAGTATGGCATTCAGTAGCTGCAAATTCTGCTCCAGCATATTCTACTTCCACAGAACAAGTGGTGACCACGTAGCGGAATTTCCGGTTGTGGCAGTTCCGGGCTGCTTCACTAGCCATTACTATTGGCAACCTAGCGAACTATAGACGACCTCTTACTCCTCTACGCGCAGATGGTCGTTAGCTTACCAGTTGCCTGCCACCTACTGGAACCTGCAGTTGTTATAGATGCTATGTGGATCACCAGGGAAATCTAAGGCATGCAGAACCTGACACTTTTCCTGAATAGCTGGACCTCTAGTTGCTGCAGTCGCTCCTGCTGCATTGATACAGCAGGAGCTTCGGCTAGTACAGCTGATGGATGGTTCACAAGCATAACTGGTGGCTAGCCAGCAGGACCTTCCGTTGGTGTAGATGATGGCTGTTTCGCATGCATAATGGATGGCCACTTTTTGGGATCCCTTAACCAACATAAATGGCTATATCTCTTTTGGAACTATAACTGATTTAGATTCTGACTGTTTCGCTACTCGACTGACGGTCATTCCTTGGAATCTCCAGCTAGCGTAGATGTTGAATGGTTCTCTAGTAGAAGTGGCTGTCACTGTGAGATTTCGTATAAGGGTACCTTTCGTTGATGGATATAGTTTTGAACTGTATTACCAGTTCAATTGGTGGCCACAGCGCGAACCCACGCAAACGATGACTTATGACCATAGGCGCCAACCAGCCAGCGTGACCAATCTCTGGTTCATTTGCTCGCTGTGCCACCAGCATGACTGGCACAGTTGAACCCCCAGATACGGCAGATAGTGGCTGGTCGACTAACATGACTTGTAACAACCAAGATCTTCAAATGGTGCATGTACTTGCTAGTTTACCAGCGTACTGATGGCCACCCTTAGGAACCTCCAGTTGGTGCAAAGAACCGGAGGTTTACTGGTAAAAGAGTCGTATAGATGCTGGATGATTCACTGACATATATGGGGATGATCTGTATGTGGTACTGTTGCTGGATGGCTCATTGGCATAACTATCGGCCAGAGGGTAAAAACTCGGGAAGGCGGATGGAGATGCGGGCAAGCTCACAAACGGTATCTGTGGCCTACCAATGGGACCACTTCGGTGCACTTAAGTGTCCGACCAGTAAGCGGGATTTCCAGTGATGACAGTGATAGCTGCTTCACCAAGATAAATACCGGACTCTATAGGGATTTCTTCATGGTGTCGATAATGCTTGATTTACTTGAGGCTAACCAGCAGGATCTCCAGATACTACAGATTCTGGCCGGTCAACCAACTTTGCTGGACACAACCGATGGATCCTTTAGTTGATACAAATGCTGTGGCTGGTTCATCAGTTTGAGTGACGACAACGTAGCAACACCTCTAACTATCGCGAATATTGGTTGGTAAAAGAGCATAAATTTAAGTCACCAGCAGAATTTCCAGTCGGTGCAGATGACCCTGGATAGTTCAGTAGCATGAGTGGCTAAGCTTCATCAAAACCTCCCTTTGGTTAAGTAAATGGATTGTTCATTAGCAGGTTTAGCGGTCAAAAAGCAAGACTTCCAGCTGATTTAGATACTCTTTTTCATACCAGCATTACTGATTCCCAGGAAGCTGGATATCCAGTTGGGGCATAGGCTAGCTGGTCCACCAACATAATGGGTGTATCAAGACCTTCGAATGGTGCTTATGAAAGTTGGTTCACCAGAATACCTGGCAATCTTCCAATGGAGCCTCCACTTGATGTAATAGGTACCATCTGATTCATTGGCATAGCTAACAGATCAGCATTAGACCTTCCAGCTAATGTAGAAGTAGGCAGATCCACTAACGTATGTGGTCGCCACACAGCGGGACCTTCAGTTGATATAGATGCTGACTGGCTCACCAGCATAAGCAATGGGCACCCTACTGGATTTTAGAATCATGCGGATCTTGGTTTGTGAAACTCCGTACTTGGCCACCAGCAAGCGGTAGCTCCCTTCCCTGTGAATATTTAGTGGTTCATCAACTTGAGCGGCGACAAGCCAAAGGGACCAGGCTTGTTCATCGGTATACAGGAGGAAGAAGAGGAGGGGGCAGTGTGGCGGAGGAGGGGGGGGCCACTGAAAGATATATCCATTTAATAAAGAAACTGACTCTCTCACTAACGGACAATACAGTGAGATATCCAGTTGCAGTAGTTATTGGCTGGTTCATGAACCGGGAGTCGGTCAAGGGGATCTACAGGTGATGGAGATGCTGCCTTGATCACAGGTAGGAATAACGGCAACTCAGTAGTACCTAGGACGCTGACTGAGTAACTGACAAGTCTGCTTTTTACCTAACCAGTTGATGCAGTTACTGGGTGGTTCTGCAGCATAAATGGGGACCATTCGGCGTTATCTGCAGTATAACTGGCGGCCAGGCAGCAAGATTTCCATTAGACAGATGTATATGGTCAGCTCACTGGTATAAATGGCCTTAACCCAGCGAGACCTTCAGCTAGTGGGTGTAAGTGTGGGCTAGGTCAACAGTATAACTGAGGACATCTCCGTCGGATCTGGAGTTGGGGCATATACTGGTTGGTTAACTATTCGGCCTTTCAGTTATTGAAAATGCCGACTGGTTAACCAGCATATATGGTTATACAGTGGAATACGAAGAATTATAAAGGATTTCAATCAGCAGCAGACCATTGGAACTTTTCGAGGTTGTTTGTGATAGTAGAAAATATTAGAAACTCAAAGAACAGTGTAGTAAAAGTTAGAAGGCATTCAGATATTTGAAAGAGAATAATGGGCAAATTATTATTTTGACTATGGAGGCGCAATTACTGTAAGTCGTGGATTTGAAGCAAAGTATTTATCAAGTCTGTTCTTGAACGTATCTATAGTACTATTTTCAACCACGCTACTTAGCAAATCATTCCATTTGTTAACAATCCTGTTGAAGAAAAAGTACTTCGCTTCATTCGAGGTTAAATCGTTTGCCCAGGAATTTGTATCCATTACTACTTGTAAAATCAAACGGATGAAGTCATAAGTAAGTAAACTCTTTGATCGTTTTGAATACTTTTATTGAATCACCCCATAACCTTCTCTTTTCTAAGCTAAATAGATCCCCTTCTCGAAGGACTTGTTTTTCAGTTCGGGAATCATCTTGGTAGCTCGACGCTGCACCCTCTCCGTTCTGTCTGTCTCTTTTTAGGTAGGGTGACCCAAGCCGAACACAATATTCAAGATGTGGCCAGTGAATTGGAAAGAGTAAAGATGATTTCCCTTCACTTAAATTCGAAGATATTACCTATGAAACCAAGAATTTTGTTCACTCTTTTTAATGCTTCTGCGCAATGCTTGCTTGGTTTTAGGTGACCAGAGATTAATACGTCCATATTTTTTCCCTCATTTACCCTTTACAGTTCAATTGAATTCATACTAAAGCTTTTTTTTTCTTTTTTACTATCAATATGTAAAACTTTGCACTTTTCGATGATAAGATTTATTTGCCATTTATGATCCTAGTTCATCAGTTTGTCTATGTCAGTTTGAAGTCGTAAAAATTCAAGTTCATTTGTAGATCTATTTCCAAACTTTGTATCATCAATGAATTTTGATATCTTGCAATGCAACCCATTATCAATATCACTGATATATATGAGAAAGAGACCCGGCACCAAGACTGATCCTTGTAGCACTCCACTTGTTACGTTTAAATATTCTGAGGATTGACCAATAATCACTGATCTTTATTTACGGTCATTTAACCAGTTTCCTTTCCACTGAAGTAAAACCCTATCAGTGCCATGTGCCTTAATTTTTTGTTAAAAATCTTTGATGAGGAACCTTATCTAAAATTTGTTGAATCTCTAGATAGATAACATCAATTGCTTTACTTTCACCATATATGTTGATAATATTATTAAAGAAATCAAGCAGCTTTGTAAGACATGAGCGATTTCGTCGCAAACCATGTTAAGAATCGTCTATTCAGTAATAGTTCTCTAAATGGAAAACAATTCTACCTCGATTGATGTTTCCATGAGTTTTCCAACAACAAACGTTAAGTTGACAGGACGATAATTTTCGAGCAATGACTTACAGACATTTTTTAATATCGATGTTACATTGGCAAACTACCATTCATCTGGAGCTTTTACTGAAGCAAATGACTTACTGAAAGGGCAGTCAAGTACTTAAGTATCTTATTTTTCTCCCCTTTCATTGTTCTCGGATAAAACTTATCAGGGACAGACGATTTATGTATTTTTACTCTATTTATTGCTGAGAGTATGTCTTTGTCTTTTATGTCAGTTTGTTGAAGTACGTCCTCCTCTCTTATCAGTGAATCTGGATTAGGGACATGGTTTGTGCATTCGACTGTAAATGCAGATGCAATAAAGTCATTCAATATTTTTGCCGTTGCTTCGTTGTGTTAAACTAAGTCAACGTTCTCCCTGGTTAGTGGAACTATTGACTGGGTAATAACTCTTGCTTCTAACCGAACTGTAATTCTCCTTTCGGTCTCTTTTGTTGTTTTCTGCAATATACGCTTCATACTGACGTTTAAGTTGTTGTATAACTCTCTTACTCTCTACACATGTTGGTTATTGGGTTCTCTGAGTTCCTTATGAGGTACTTTCTTAGACAACAGGAACTTTTTTATTTCACCGTTCCACCACCTTGGTTGCGTTTCTTGAAATAGACCGACTACTACGTACGGTTAAGTATGCTCCCTCTGCACCTTTGAAGGTTTTTGTGAAGCTTTTCCATGCTACTCTCATGTCATTTTCATTGATTATCTCATCCCAGGTTTGCCTGTCAAGAGCAATGAGAAGATCATGATAACTTGCTCATGCAAAATCGGAAAATTTTCGCCACTGTCATGTTGACCAACATTGCAAATAGTGTTGAAAGCGACCTCAAGACTATTTTATCGGTGATCACTTGTACCAAACTTTTTTCCAACTTTAACATTATCAACGAGATCCTCATTTGTAGTAAGAACTAAATCTAATATATTCTTGTGGGGAGTAGGTTTCTTCCCTGATTGGATTAGGGCACTTTCGAGGTAAAGTCCAAGCCCGAAACTACTGGAAAGGGATTCTCCCCATTTAGACATCGGGATGTTAAAATCTCCCAAATGGTCTTCCTGCTGGTGTAGCTGCTGATCGGTTCACTAGCATAAATGACAGACATCCATCGAGTTACTGCATTTTTTCCTTATAATGATTGACTTGTAGGGCCAGATAACTTGCCCCAATCAAGGCCATCTTGGGTGAAAGAAAAAAGCTAAAGACAAAGAAAGTACAGAATAACCAGGGTTCCTCGGATGTTGTAGACCTGACTTTTAAAAGAAGATAGATTATATGAAGAGGAGAGGACAAAAGAGGAAAAGAATTCCAAAGCTCAGCTGTTCGAGGGAATAACGAGTCATAGTAACAGCCAATCCACACAAAGCTGTAGGAAGCAGTAACCAAACGCGTTCCAGAGGTCCAAATCTTGGGGCTGGGAACATATGCAGATAGTTCGCGAGAAAAGTGGCCAAAATAATAAATATGGCAACATGGAGGCGTACAGAAAGGGGAGGCTGAAGAGGGGTCGTGCAACGGAAGACTTTAATTCCGTTCTAATTAATATAGCCGTGAAGGACAAGCCACCCGAGGTGAGTGAGTACTATCCCAGACTTCGGCAAATATAAGCCCTTTGGATGTGAAATAGCTGCTCACAAGAAAAGTAATTACGGTACCTACATAATGCCTCCAACTTTTGGGAAACAAACGTTATGAGGTTGATTATATGGTGTTTTAAGGGCAGAGTGGAGGATATGGCTATGCCCAACATGCTTATATTATAACAGGGTTACATTGTGGTGGTTTGAAAAGTGAACAAAGAAATAAATGAATTATAGAAAGAGATATAGAGAGAAATTACATTTTAGAATGTCAGATTTTACAAGTTTACTGATTACCAGTCCGAGAAGTTGCACAGGTTAGAATTGAGAGAGGAAATATGATCAGTATGAGAAAGAGAACGACTGTTAAAGGGAGGAGGAGAAGAAAGGTGAGTTGAAGTATATATAGTGGTGTCATCAGCACAAGAGTGAATGGGTTTAGAAGTAAAAGAGCAAAGGTCATTTACCGAGAGAAGAAAGACAGTAGGTGATAGTACAGAACTCTGAGGAACACTCTATTTATAGGATAGAAGAGGGAGTTCGACAACTACTGCAATGGAACGACCTGAGAGGAAACTACGTATCAGAAAATAGAGAGAAGTAGTGAAACCAAACGAAAGTAGTTTAGAAGCTAAAACTTATGACACACCGTGTCAAATGCTTTGGAGATGCCGAGGACTACGACAAAAGTTTCACTAAATTCCCCAAGAGAGGAGGACCGGAGGTGTTATACAGGAGAGATCATCGCCATTAAACCTAACACAACGAAACCTATAATTGTGATCTGAAAGAAGGGAATGGAATGCTAAGTGTTTGAGAACGTGAGAGTTTAGAATAGTTTCAAAGACTGGAGAAGCAGAGGCGAGAACAATAGGGCGATAGGTGGAGGGTTTAGAGCGGTCTCCTTTCTCAGGGATGGGCTGCAACAAAGCGTGCTTCCTAAGGCACACTCCCTCAGAACACGAGGATGTATGCCAACTGAGCTATACTCGTTGTCCACCTGGATGAAGGAGCATACGTGGACGATCCTGCACGAGGAGAATAGAGGAGATGGCATAGGTTCAGTGGAAGGATATGGGGGCTAAGGATTTGAATCTGAATTATCCAGTGCTGAGTTACAGGAAAACAAGGTGCCAAATAGAGCAGCTTTGTTATTTGGGGAGTTAGTAATAGATTGATCAGGTCAGAAAAGAGGAGGAAAGGTTGAATTACAGAAGTTGCTGGAGAAGCTTTTGGTTCAGAACCAGAAAGTTATTCAGCAGAATTCATTTTATGAACGTGCGTTTTGCTCTTCAAAAAACAACTTTGCAATGATTCCGAGCCTAAATGAAGGCGGAGTGGTTTCTAGGGAAGGGAAAACTTTCATTGTTGGGTACGCACCGTCCTTGATGCGACAGGCATCAGAGTAGGAGCGACCAAACAACGGCTGAGGATAAAAAGAGTTAGAAGACGGGATGTGGGACTATATACCAGCCAAGACAACCTACGCTATACGTTCAGTACAGCACGGACATACGGATCAGAAAAGCAGTACCCATCCCACAGAAAGTCAATAAAGAAACTGCGCAGGGATGACCACTGAGCTTTCCCAAAGTGACAAAGTTGGCGTTTCTGGAAGGGGAGGGGATGGGAGTGTCTAATCACAATCAACAGACATAAGATTGTGGTGAGAAGACCTTAAGAAGGTAAAAATGGTTTAAGTGTAGTGGGAGGTGAGAGGTTCAGAGGTAAAAAAGACAAGAGTTTAAATGTGTTAGAAGAATAGTCGTGATGATCGGGAACTCGATCAGGGTGTTTAGTTAATTGCTCCAGATCGTTAAGAAGAGATAAAGAAAAGGCATCGGCTCCACCAGGATCGTGCCGGTTAGAGCTTAACCAATCCTTGTGGTGTACATTGAAATCTGCGTAGAGGATCTCAGTGCATGAAAGAGGAGAGGGCAGAGCCTTGTGGCGAGAAGGTAGATAGTCAAAGAGTTTTATACTGCTGAAGAAATGGGGGGGAGGGGGGGGGTGATAAACGAAACACTAAAGCAAGGTAATAGAAGGTAGAGATATTTTAAGCCAGGTAGCATCAAAGTTAAAATACTCAAGATCCAAGAGCCGAACAATAGATTTTTACGACAGTGGGCACAGACTTATCGCTAGGAACGGAAATGATGATACAGAATATAGATGTAGATCTGATAGTGCTGAGGAGAGGCAGCCTTGGACAGGTGGATTTCAGGGAGAAGGAAATGATCAGGGGAGGAGGTAATCAGATGATGTTCAGGAGAGGAGAGGTTAGAATTTTGCAGAAATGGATAGAAAAAGAACCAGTTGTAGGAGCTGTAGCTATTTGCTGACCAGCTCATGGGCATAAATGGTGACTGTTCCGTGGGTATTCTGCTTGATTCGGTAACTACTAATTCACCAGCTTGAGTAGTGCCCAATCAGGGGAACCTTCAGTTGGTCCATATGCTGTATTGACGGGGAAACAACGTCACCTGCCGGCCTCAGGTAGTAAATCTGGTGAATCTGTGTGTGAGCTTGTCAGCTTTGCATTTACGGATTACAGTTCTCCAGAGCTTGGACCAAAACAGATATTGGCAACATCGAGGAACTATTGCCGCACCCAAACATAAAACATCCATGAGGTAGTGTCACATCTTTTACTTGCAACATCCACAAACTAATTCTACAACTTGTAACTTCTACTACTTAGTACCACATCCGTAAATTGAAGCATCCAGTACTTAATAACAAGATCAGAACTAACAACATCCGCAAGCTAGTGTCACACCAGTAACTTCAACATCTACTGCCTAGTACCACATCCATAACTAGAAGCCTCAACTACTTACCACCACATTCACATCTTGCAACATCCACGACCTAATACCACATCACATCTCACAGGATCAACTGCCTAATACGACATCAATAATTTGAACACGTACGATCCTCTGTCACATCGACAATTACAAATCAACAATTCCTGAGCTAGAGAGGGCTCACGAATAAATATTATCAGTCATCATTCCGTTGTGCAGGATTGCTTGGCTTGTTCCTCTGCTCCACTGGTTTTCTTTACAACACTTCTCTCTGTACCTCGAAATCTGTACCTTCATTTCTCTCTCGTTAGCCAATATTCAATCTTGTTACAGGTATTAACACGAGGAAACCATCTGATGACTAAGAATTTCACTGAGACTGCCGACACAGTCGTTGTAGTACACGGGATTCTGAACACATTGCCTTCGTTACCCCTGCTGCCTGCCTTCAGACATACGTCCAACCTGTCCCTCTCAGTGTTTCACACTTCCCTTCTGCTATTTCCCGAGATGAGGAAAACATTATTCATTTCCCTATATAACGCGGAAATGTAATATTTCACTTACGGTCGCATAATTCAGATTATTCAGCATTAAAACGTCTTGCCACATATGGCTCAGTGTTGCCCCAGAGAAAGAGGTGCAACCTGCTCGTGTTTGATTATTACATTGCGAATCAAAGCTAGGCCGATCTGGCGGAATACTGGTTCTGTCTATGATACTGTTGGGTCATTTACCAATGAATGGCAAAGATTCTTTTTTTGTGTATGTTTGTTCGCTGGTGTGGCAACGAAGCAAAGGGAGCAAAGAATTTTTTTTTGTCTAGTCACCATATTTGTCATGTTGTGTCGCCTGCATAGTAGACTAGCCAACATCACTTTAGGGATGACTGGTGTCCATCGCAGTCGGCCGTCTGTCCTCGGGAGTCACACTTTAACCTTTTGCTTAACCTTGGTCACAACGTAAACACTCTATAGCAAATCCTCACCAAGCTGAATGGTATGAGACATATAACTCTGGTCTGCATTTTGCCTGTATTATGCCAGTCATACAAAGGCTCAGCCTGGAATCTAACTGAACTCATAGCTGGAAGCAAATACATCTTTATTCATAGTGCTTTATGTTATAAATTTCCAAAGATCTGAATAGGATATGACGCATAACTCTAGTGTGAAGTTTCCTCACGATTTGTAGTCTATATACAGGCCTAACATGATATTTGATCAGGAATATAACTGCAGGTAATTTCTACCTTTGGTAATAATTTACACAGACATTTCTTAGGATCTAAAAATATAAAACGCATAAGATCCGTACCTCATACTTTTCACTTCACCTGAGTTATAAACCTTATATA
>JAYMFT010123133.1:0-13209 GCA_038088735.1 Panulirus argus | reverse complement strand
CTCTCTCTCTCTCCCTCTCTATATATATATATATATATATTACCGGAGGTTACACCACGAGTGGCAAGTAACCTTTGCCGGGGCCAAATCATTGGCAGTACAGTCTCGTCAAAGAATCTCTTATTCCACAGAAGTCCATCATCTCCCTGCTACTGAATGTAGCGTAGCCTCAAAGCTGCAGAAGATCGTGGCAAAGAGTTCCTGATGTAACCCCAGGACCATATCAAGAGAGGTGTCCTGGAGGAACTGCAAATAGCCAGATATCTAGCGATCGAAAAAAATACTATAGCTTACCCTATAAATTTTCCTTGATAGCAGCAAGAAATTACCGTCTTCGTTTTAAGCCGTGACTTAGGTAGGTAACAGGTTTCTCCTGTTTGAAAGAAAGAGGAGACAATTAGAAACATATCCAAATAACAGTACTAAGACACTACATACATTGATATCTTATATAACAGAAATGAAAAAGGTTGATGACGGTGCAAAATGAAGCTCTAAGATTAAATAATGATATAGAAGAGATGTCAGTTTGCCCGAAATGCGTTGCATGCAACATGTCCAACATTTTTGTAACAACAGACTATCACTATGGCTTTTTGAAAACCACATGTGTACTATTTGAGGAGTAGAATACCTTGTTATATTACTGTATCAGTGAATTAGCTTTCCTTCATGATAATAGGAGAGGTATCCGACATAAGTTATGGCAAATTTTCAGATTGATTTTGACGAGATTCTGATACACCTCGTTTTGATTTTCAGTGCAAATCAGGAGTGTCTCAATTAATTACACCGAACTAATTACAAGAAAGCCACCATTTTCAAACAAATCATACCATGATTACACTAACGATTGTATTCGAATCACCTTTTTTTACGGTTTCGAAGCGTTGCTACTGCTCGAACTCATCTGACGAAGCAAAGGCTGGCGCCCCGCTGGCTCGCACCGTGCAAGGACAGAAGCAGTAACTTTCACACCCTGCAGCGGATGCATACCCAAAAGGGGAGGGATATCCGCACGTCCTCGACCAGTCTCTAATGATACTAGACGACAGGACTGAAGCTATCGCTTTAGATTTACTAAATCGGGTAAATCACCGATTTGGGTGGTTCGTTTCCCGTAAATCAAGCACTGAAACTATATGAAAACAAAACTATTTTGGGTAAATACTTACTTTTCCTTCGGCCATTAGTTCATCACGTCATCAACAGCTATGTATGATGAGCGAAACTTCCTTATGTTCTCATCATACAATGGATGATTGATAAAAAAAGATAGCATTTTTTTTCTTAACATCACTACGAAGGCTTAGTGCCCCAGTCCCGCTGATCGCTCCACTCCGTCCACTTGTGTATTTTTGTGATTGTCAGCCAAGATTATCATTAACAAGGTTGGCTAATTTACTACTCCCTCTTTTTCTCTGTCTGATTAGCGCACTACTTGTCTCTCTTACTGATGATGCCACACTCATCGACTCTCTTTCACTCTAATTCGGACTATTCAACATTTGTTCTTCAAATCTACCTCTTACGTACCCTTTGACTATTCATGTATTCTCTTATTACAAGGTCCAATGTGCACTATTATCTTTAGAAACGAATAAAGCATATCCATTTTTCATTGTACTATGAAGGAGTTAATGCTTCAGAGCTTGCGCCTTTGCTTGCTCGTCTATTTCGCCTCTGCATCAAGACCAGTGCTCTTACTTCTTCCGAGGAACATAAACTACTTCTGCACATTTTTTACAAGGGTGACTACGGTGATCCTTCCTACTGTCGTCCTATACCTTTGGCTATAGATAATTCAAGTCTTTGAATCTCTTTCCCTCGGTTCTCGCCTCCTCAAACATTGGAAGTTCCACAGCCTCTCCCCTGATAACCTATGCGGATTCTAGAAGACAGGTTCTACTGGCGATACTAATTTATATTCTTATATCTGGTTTTCTTTTTAGGGACGTTTAGAAATACTATGTCTTGCCCATTTGATATATCAAAGGTTTTCCACTATCTTTGCTTTCTGAATAACTCATTTCTTTCCAAATTTATTATTTTCCAAACTAACTTCCTAAAAGTCCTCTTGTCTTTGTATTTTATTGAAATGGTTTGTTATATAACGCTCTGACTATATCAACCTGTCGAAACTATATAAAAAAGAATATTTGAGTTTGCTTTTAAAATACAGGGATTTTGATCAAGCCAGAAATGTATTTCTCTGACTAGTTACTTTTGCTATACAGAGGGTTGATCCATCTCTGCATGGGGCACTCTTCACACTTCTGGTTAGCTCTTCTTTCTTCACGAGAGAGTTCAGTCAAAAGCAGGACGCCTCATCAATCCTAAGTCCTCTGCATCTAAGTCTACATGTATTTGCCCTAACACCTGCTAAGCCCCCGCATCTCACGGATCTTATTTGCACAGTCGTGCAGACAGCTTGAAAAGGCCAAGGATGTACAGAACAAAAGGCATTTTTGAATACCTTTGTAAAAGCGTAAAAGGCCTTTTTGGGCATGACTGACATGCCTCTTGTGCATGCCACTGAACGTTTGGCCACTTGGAAACAAAAGGCGTGGTTAGATCGAGTTTGCTGCTTCCCTTCTATAATTAGATTCTAGAAATCTTTGTTTCTTTTTCGTATATTTTCTTACACAATTTCTGTGCATACCAGTCCATGGTAGGCTCACAGGGCTGTCAGTGAGGGGCCATGTTCCTGGCCATGGGCACCCCTGGGTTAACTTCAGCAGGGTTACGAGCTGTCGGCTTGCCAGATCTGTCACAGCTGTGGTGCTTTATCCCCGGAGGAAGTTGGCACCCATTTATCTACTAACCAGAGGAATGATGAACAGCTGGGTGAGTTGTGCTCTGTCTGCCCTCGCCGGGGATCGAGCTTAGACCACTAGATTAGTAGACTGAAATATTAACCACAACACAACAGGGGCGCAGAAGGAGTGACTAGTCCTACAATAATCAAACAATATTTGTAATAAGTGATGTCTTTCTGCCTCTAATCTTAACCTTCTGCCTTGATGCTTGAATTACTTTAGTATTTCTTATCTTCATTCAAAGCTTCCACTTACTGTCCTTCTGTTTTCTGTTCATATCATCCTCCCATTTTTTCTCCAGTATAGAATTTACTTCCCATAGGAGCCTTTTGCATCACTGACCTGTCTCCATCTTACTGGCCTTGTACAGATAACCTTGTCATAGACCATCACGTCTTCTATTATCTGTCCTTTCCATGTGCTACTTTCCCTCCACCCACAAGCAGATCACCTCATGACAGACCATCAGATCTTCTGTTATCTGTTTCTCCCTATGTACTGTCCTCCAGCAGATAACCCCGTCAGAGACCATCAAGTCTTCTGTTATCTGTCCCTTCCATGTACTGTCCTCGAGCAGATAATCTTGTTGTAGAGTATAGGCCATTAGGTCTTCTGGTATCTGTCCATCCCACGTACTGTCCTCAACCAGATAGCCTCGTCATACATCATCAGGTCTTCTGTTAACTGTTCCTCTCATGCATTAGTGCTACAACTCTCGTGCATTTGAAAGTCTTAATCTCCTGGTTTCCAGGGCATCAGGAACCTGTTGCTCTAGTCCTCTGATTATCAATGTTTGTTTTTTATCTCTATAATTTTGATTATTTTTGCTTAATCGCTAAGAATTCTATAACAATTCTGATATAGTTATCATGAAGCTATTTGATTTATCTTTTTATAAATTCTAATTTGCCAGTAACTCTACGTTCTACGTTTCGATGCCTCGCTTCTTCTTCTCTGTTTAGAATGAACGTTTTCTTCTTTCACCATACAGTTCTTCAGTGGTTCTAATTCACAATGAAGAGAAGCTTATTTCATCGCAATTGATTTTCTTGTTTTCTATGTTTCGATTTGTCTCAACTTACATTGAAGAGAAAATAAATGATTCATATCTTTAGCTCAGCTAATCATTCAGTGCTTCCAGTTCTTCTCAGTAATGTAAAGTTCGCTGAACCTCCATTTGTCTGGGATCATCGCTTATGAAGCATTATTTCCAAGTCTCATGTTCTTTTGTCCATTTGCAACGACTAATATATGTACCTGATTACTCTAAATGCTCTCTTTGATCGAGTAAGGAGTGCCTATAGTTTTTATCGTTTGATACATAGCACTAAATACATACATAAAAGATTAGTACTTATGAAATCGGTCTGACCTGACCTGCACCATATATACCTATAATAACTGCAAAAATGTTGATCATATCAGTGGTCACATTTCAGTTTCTTACTAGATTCGAAGCGTTACAGTTTTTTTTAGGCATATTTGAAAGACAACTGGTCCCATGACTGATCCCTGTGGCACTCCACTTATTACGACCAACCATTCTGAGGCTTTAGTAATGATAACTGCTCTTTGCTTACAGCCAGTCAACCAGCTGTCGTCTGCCACAAATCCAATGGTCTTGATATTCCTTTTTCTAATCCTTCGACAGCACCTCCTAAAAATACCTGCGGCAACAAAAACAGCATTTCATTTTCGAAAATTCATCTGAGATTTGCAACAGGAAAGATACACCCATTTATCACTCCAGTCGTCTCCTCACCAAATCACTGTCTGTGGGAATAGACAAGGATGTGAGCCTCCGCAGGCGCGAGAGCTGCGACTGTTGACCTGACGTTTCGACAACTTTCTCTGCCAGTCACGAATGTAAACAAATCGTCCACTATTGCGCTTCGTAATACTTCCGCGGGACCAGGACTCCCGCACACAGGGGTCGACTTTCTACTTGACGAACAAACAATAGGTTCAAATTACTGTCGAGTCATGGGTGGCCACTGAACACCTCTCACAAAAAGGAAAAAAAAGAAATTGGTGATGGGCTCTGTGTTTGGGTCATACCAGCGTGAGTTTGTGCGTGCCTGTGTGATCGTATAATGATGTAGCCAGCTCTGGAACCGCGAGTATCCTAAACACAACAGAGGCAAGCGACGCTGCTTAAGACCATAATTCTTAAGGTCAATCCATGCTATACAAGCATGTTGAACGGCAGAGGAATAATATGATCAGCAGCATACTTCCCACTGTCACACACATACACATAACAGACACAAAGACAAGGCAGACAGACAGACACATGGAATGGAAAGATTCTGAGAAAATTCACAGTGAAAATGGTTAGAGAGTAGTGATTACATTTAAAGAGGCTGCTTGATTACCTTCATAAAGAACTGGCAGTGTTCGATACTGGCTGTCTTGAATCATATGGTCGTAAATGGGAATACGGAAGACCTCATGGAGTTGAAAGAGCATGGGGGTGTGAAATACCTTAACTGAATTTCACAAGTTTCATCCTTCAAGATATTGCGGTGCAAGGCGCACAACAGACCATAAGTCTGGGTATAGTGTTCACCTTTGACAAGGACATTCGTATAAGCCCGGCATGTTGGAATGGAGGGCTTAACTGGAATCACCATCTGTTGCGGACACTGTTGCGATAAGAGGGTCTCTTATCTGGAACGCTTTCGGCAGAGGAATGGACTTCTGCTGGGTTCATAGAGGACTGTGGTTTGAGGTCCTATAGATCTAGTGCAATTTTCTTCATCCATGCCTTACTTGCTTGTGGCATTATAGAGTTATTTCTCACTATGAGTAAGAAATCGATCTGATGGAGCTAAGATGTGTTTCACGAAGGAATGAAAACGTTTGTGAAATGTCTCCGTCGGTCACAGAGAGCCCGCTGATGCAATCGCCTACTAGAGAAGACTTTTTTTCCTTCGTGTGTGTGACCAAGGCGGAGCCACAGAGAGAGGGATTGAAACGAAGCCGTGAATGTGTCCACACGAATACAAAGACGTTTACAATGTAGTGCACATCCAACTTAGGTTGTTCTACAATATATATGAAAGGTGTGTTGAACGGGAACAGGGGAGAGTTGAAAATAACTGATAGATCTGATGAAGATCATTTTTGGACTTTCTTGTTTCATGTTAAGAATTACCCACATTCGTCTGAGGAAACAGATTGCATAGGAAATTGTAATTATTTTCAGTTTGGCCTTAAGTGTAATTTATATTAAAAAGTACCATACACAGAAGACTTTACATTAGGTTATATTGAATTCTAATATCTACCAGGTGACTATTTTGTGCACCGAGTTGCAGACGCCGCGCACAAGTTGTTCCTGACTGGTTGACAACGGCGCACTCATATGGTGCCCAAACATCTCGTACGCTCCTACTTCTCTCCTACAGATCACAACAGATGACCCTCTCATGTTTCCAGGAGATGAAGTTCTTCTTTTTAACATTTCATAATCCCCGCACCTACAAGAAACCTTCAAGAGCATCCCTCTAAGATTTTTCATCTCCCGAAACCTGTTCCTCCAGTCAAAAGTTTATGCATTTCCATTTTCATCCACGAGCCATCTGGACTTAGGCCATGTTGATTCCAGATCTCAAATACTGCGTCCAGACTTGACAATAAGCTCATTGGCTGACTACACGTGACAGTTGATAACAAGAGGATGTTATAAATCACAGAATCATTCTAAGTCATGAGACACCGACGCAAGAATAATTCATAAGCGAAGACTTCATGGCACACTGAACCAGCTAGGGTTCTTCATTAAAATCAGAGACAAATCTTGGTTTTTACACGAATTGCCACTGCAGATCTTCAGGATGACATGATACACAAACTGTACAGTTTCGGCCATCTTTAACCCAGACATGGAGAACAGATGTAGACACACATTTATAAAGGAATTCTATATGGGCAATCATGGGGCCGTCCTTGTATCATATTACTTTCTTAAAGACATGACCTTACCATCATATGGCGAGTTTTTTGTTCACAACAGATGATGCTACGTATAATGTATAGTATTGTGTTCCTAAAAACAGTCGAAGAACGTTACTTGAGAACATGTTTAGATAACAGTCTAACGCTTTATCAGGATGGTAGACCATTTTTGTTGCAAAACAAAACGTACAATAAAGTTTATAATGGACAAGAGTACATGAAGCTGTCACTATAACTTAGGAAAGTTCTTTATTACAAAGGTTCCATTGCCAACATTCCCAGAGGCCGAGATATCGAGACATGCACCTGTGGAACGGGTGTCTGTGTGGTGGAATCCTTTCACAGTCTCAACTGATGTACGGAAAAAGATTTTCTCGAGCCAGCAGGGAAGGTTCCATGGTAATGCTTCTCTGAGTACATGGGTGATGTAGGTTAGCGTGGTAACTCTCCAGACTGATACTTTCACATTGATCGTCAAAGAGGAGGGCTTGCGGGTCAGGTCAAGCCTAGACATATTTCTATTAGATAAACGCGCCTTTTGGGCAAGTGCAGTGATAGTAAGTTATTAGCATGCGCAAAGTTACTGGCGGATGGGACACCTGCGTGAGAGACAAAACCTTTCAAGATTGGCTATTTTAGGGAGTGGAGATAAGCAGGCATGTGTGAAAGAAGAAAGTTGAGAGTAAAGGTGAATAAAAGGGAGGCTGTTAGGTCTAGCAGAGACAGGTTAGTTGGAGTGCGAGTCTGATTGGAGAAAACTTGGAGGGCGACCTTTCCTGACCTTCCTTCCCTTAACAGTTAACCCTTTTATCTTTTCTTTTGTCTGACTGTCTTAACGGAAGTCACTCAACTTTTCGCCCTAGTGCGTTTGTTGCATTCACTCCCCCTTCGTCCAGATACGTCGAGTTCGCTAATTTCGTTCGTCCAACTTGACAGGACGCGGCACATACCCTTGTTTCGCCTCATTATCTTACTGACCTAAAGTTAGAGACAAAAAAAAAAAAAAAGATCCTAAACATCTTCTTAATGTTTCCCTCAAGAGTATGTTATGACGATCAATCATCTTCGTAGCCTAAATAAAAAAAAACAAAACAGCAGCGCGCAATAAAGATAAACTATCTTAATGTATTTTAATTCTTATCTATAATCACTGAAGCCTGTGTACTTATAGTTCAATGTGATGTTCAGAGAGAGACAAATGGAAATATCACCTCATCATGAACTGAAGCTCATGAGAATTCCTGCCCTTGGTAAAAATCCTAATAAGGACCTTTCTGAAGGAGGGGGGCAGAAGGACTCTCTCTCACCCCACCACGTCCTATCCCGGGACCCAGCATTCCTACACGCTCAGGCACTTAATCTCCCGTTCCAAGCATTGATTTGCGTCTTCCACTTCGTCGTGAGTCCAAGAAAATCAAGTGATGAAATCACCTGAGGATCTCTGATCAATCTATTCCTTCGTTCTCTCTTCGCTCTGTTTCCTTATCGCAGGAGATGGCCATGACAGGGGTTATTTATGGCCGCGTCATGTCGGTCTTCGTATGAAAAACAGATGAGGCGATATCATCTGGACTGTGGAATATAAGGCCAGGACACAGGGCGTCCCAGCGTTCACTGGTGACAGGTTCCCCTGCAGGACTGGCATTCCTAGTGTGGTAAGGTACACCGTGCTCTTAAGCCTAGAGTTCCTAGTGTGGCAAGGTACACGGTATCCTGTAGGCTTAAAGTTCCTAGTATGACAAGGTACACGTTCCTCTATAAACTTAGACTTCCTAGTATGGCAAGGTACACGGTGCCCTGTAGGCCTACAGTTCGTAGTATAGCAATAGGATTTGCTTGTACTGGGTCTCCAGTCCCCTACTTTCTCTCGTATTATACGGTCAAGGAATGTTGTTAGATCGACCCCCAAGACGCATGCTTGGAGCTACCCTGCTCCTTGTTTCTCTATGACTGGTCAAGGTGACGGGGAACTGCGTTTGTTTTGCGAGAGAGAGAGAGAGAGAGAGAGAGAGAGAGAGAGAGAGAGAGAGAGAGAGAGAGAGAGAGAGAGAGAGGTGAGAGGCAGTGAATGCCACGACCGTCCTACCTCCTCACCTCTCACCTCACACACACACACACACACTCAGAGGTCAGCTGGCCTCACGCCGGCGGTGGCCGACCTTGCCTGCAGATGTCGCCCTACGCATCATCATCACGAACCAGTTGGCCCTCAGGAAGGCCCGACACCCACCTACGAAAGACAACCCCTGAGTTCCTTCTGCCACCCGTGCCAGCGCCGCCACTCGCAGGTGCTCGCACGTAAACTCGTCAAGGGAACGCGCATGAGTTCCCACTGACCGCGCTCGAAGGAGACGGAGAAATAAGGAGGAATTATCGCCAGCAGAAGAGCAGCACTTTCACTCCTCTTTTTGACGTAACCCTGATCCTCGCGCGGGTCTAGCGCCGTCCGAGCTCTCCCGGTAATGCGTCCCCGTCATTTGTCGTCAGTTTATTGGCGGATCCTGTTACGCTGTTGCTACACGGCCCATGGGATGGGAGGGGAAAGGCTCCGTGGCCTTCGGACGGTTACGGGAAAGTGTCGCACCGTCGCGATGGAAGGGGATGTGGAGGGTGGAGGGTGGGAGGGTTGTGGAAGAAAAGAAAGGGATGGGTGGAGGGTGGGATGGTAGTAGAGAGAAAGGGAAGGTATAAGAACAGATGGGAGAGGAGGGGAGAGAGGGAGGGAGGACAAAGGGTTGGGGGTGGGAGGGAATGATGGAAGAGGAGAGAGGAAGACAGAAGGAATTCCGTTGTACTGCTGCGTCTGGGGGAATCATAAGTTCGTAAACATTGTGTAAGTGTGTGGCAACAGGAACAGGGGCGTCGTGTGTGAAAACGCTGCTTATAGCAGACGAAGACTCACTGAATCATCTGCAGACGAGGACTGTAACCATACGGGGAAAAAGACTAGCAAAAATGTAAAATCTGTGAGGTTGTCGATGAAACTGTCTTTACTCACATATAAAAGTTGGGGAGCAACGTGGATTCTACTGATTACGGATGAGGTTCATTGTGGCTGGAATTGGGATTTTGTTCTTGTAGCGATCTGCATGAGGCTCGTATGGGTTCGGTGCGGTTTTGGCGTCGGAATGCAGCCAGGGGAGGAGGGATCTCAGGTAGCAGGAGGTGACTGTGGCGAACATTGTATACATGTGAGTGTGTGTGTGTGTGTGTACACTGCCACTTGTATAATCCTCCAATCAGCTATGTTTACAGCCTGCGCTCCGCTATGCAGCAGGGTCACACTGAAAGCGTACTGCACATGGAGAGCCTACCGGTCTTCCTGCCTTCACCAGAACAGCTTGGTGCGCCGGTCACCACTACCCTAACTGCCTCGAGGTCTGTGAGGTTAAAGCAAGCATCTGCCATGCTGCATATTGGCTCTTAAGTTCTTCCCATTTTCATTAATATTAATACAGCGTCATACCTCAGTCTCGTTTTCTTCTTGAATCAGGAGACACTTTGATTGTAGTTCAATGTCGACTTGTATATGACTTGCTTGCATATATTCAATTTTTTTTCCCCTCACTCAGCGCCGTGGTAACGACGGTACGATCCTGGAGCACGGCGGTACGATCTTGGAACACGACGGTACGGTCCTGGAAGACGACGGTACGACCCTTGAGCACTACGGCACAAGCCTTGGGTATGACGCCGTGGCCCTTGACCGGAGTTCTAAGGGCAAGGTCAATGGCCAAACCATCATTCCCAAGAGTCGTACCGTCGTGCTCTAGGGTCGTACCGTCGTGCTTAAGAATCGTACCGCCGTGCTCAAGAATCGCACCGTCGTGCTCTAGGGTCGTACCGTCGTGTTCAAGAATCGCACCTCAGTGCTTTCGCGTTTAAGAATCGTACCGTCGCCCTTAATAATCGTACTTCAGTGCTTTCGAGGTAGAGACTTTCTTCAGACTCGTCTTATATCCTTGCCATTTCAAGACAGACTCGTGTGACTGCTTCCTCAAGGAGAAATTACCAGAGAAAATACACTTCTCGTTTTTTCCCCATCTGAAGTCTGATTCACTGTGGTAAACAGGACTGTTCGCTAGAGGAGTCTCAGATAACTTAAAATCTAAAATTAGGTGAAGAAAAGTTACTAGTGACGTCAAATGATGTCAAATGACTTCAAGTGAGGTCAGATTACTTAGATGTAGAGTAATGGCTCCAAACAAACTTCAAGACTATACGGTCACACTTTAGAATTTAGAAAGTTATCAGATTCCAGATGTTATGATGATTAGTGGATTTTATCGCTGTTATCAATATGTTATCATAATCAAAGGATGAAGCTATAGTACTCATAGGCTTGTGTTATCATACTGAAACTGGTTATCTTGCTCAAGTGGCTATAATACTTATAAGGATAAGTCGTAATAATGAAGGTGTTTTGATGGCCAAGACGTTATTATACTCAAGGTGTTTTCATGACTCAAAGGTTCAGGCATTATATCAAATAGCTTATCATACTTAGAGGGGCTGATTCGATATGCTCAATCGTAGGTCATCAAGAAGGGATATCATACTCGAGGAATTAGTCTATCACACTCAACAGGTTGCTTGTAAGACTCAAAAGGTTGAGTCATCATATTCTCGAAACCTTAAGCAAGTCATACTCAAGGAGTTACATCATTAGACAGCTTGGGTTGTCGTCATACATATGGGGTTAAGTCATCGAACTTACGAAGCTAAATCATCGCAAAGGTAATTATCGCACACGGTGTCTTAAATCACTATACGCAGTGGGTAAAATCATCGTACACGAATGGTTAGCTTATCGTACTGGAGTGGTTAATGGACAGACTCAGGTGCGAGGGGCAGTGCAAGCGGCGAGATCGAGTTTGGTCTGAGAAATATCGTGAACTTCTGAAGAAGGTGTTCAAGTTTTTCTTTCTAATCAGTGGTGATTATAACTTGGTCTTAATGACCCCGTCAGTCAATAGGCCCAAAGCCCAAATAACCAGCCAGCACTCTGGAGGTAGTTAGCGCCGTAACAGACTGATATGCAGACTTTATTGACTTTCACGCATTTGTCTTTTCCGTTTTACTACTTTACTTCATCATTACGTTATCGCGTCCTTACGTTATTGCCCAAATCTTCTTTGCTATCCTGTCCCCAACTGCATAGCTTAAGGAATTAAGATAACTGTTGCAGTCCTCAAGCAGATAGCCTCGTGCTGTACCGTCAGGTCTTGCGTTAAACGTCCCTCCCATGTACTGCCCTCCAGCAGATAGCCTCGTCATTGACCATCAGGTCCTCAGTTACCCGGCCCTGAGATGTACTCCCCGCTCCACTCCCCTTCACTCTCCGCCTACGGCCTTCACCTTCACCACTCCCTACCTGGCAACAGCGGCGAGTTCAACCATAATCTACCGGGCCGTGTGTGGTCAGAGAAGGTCAGAGCGCTGCGGGAAGGGCGGAGTGTGGCAGGAAGTACCTCTCTCAGGTCGTCCCTCACTCCTGCTGACCCGGCCCTGGGGGCGGCAGTGGTCGATGCCCACCCACGGCTGGATTGCAGTGATGGGGCAACATGAGTCTGGGTGTCGGGCAGTGGCATGACTTGTGTGCATGTGTATTTGTTATTACTATTTGTGTGTGAGATTTACACTCGTATTGCTCAGTTCTTAACCTTGAATATATGGACCATGTCTTTACTCGTATGCGTGTACACAGACACAGACACAGACACAGACACACACACACACACACACACACACACACACACACAGACACACACACACACGCACGCACGCCAGGCGAAACCAGGTATCCATATGTCGACCAGCCCCGAGGGAAGGATGAACACCTGGATTGGGTGTGGGCCGACGGCCGCGCCCAGGATTTGAACACAGGTAGGCCTGACCCTGGGCTGGCCCGCGCTGACTTACGGCGAGAAACGGTAACCATTACGCCACGAAGTCCTGTGTGTGTGTGTGTGTGTGTGTGTGTGTGTGTGTGTATGTGTGTTTGTGTACGACCAGCATTTGTAAAGAGAGTAAATATCTTGCCCTGTGGGCTCTAGTGACATAAAGCAGACAAGAGAAGAGATATCGCTCATCTGACAGTCTATAAACATCATGTATAAGTAACGAGGTAAACACCATTACACCGAACTCAGACACAGAGGGCGACACCCCAGACCAACCCTGGCAGCAATCTGTGGCCATCACCAGTGTTCCCCAAGAGCTGAAGACGAATATTTTCCTCTCCATTTTTGTAGGCTGAAGTATGAGGGTGACAGCCGTACTAATTCCGGTGAACAGAGATCGATACACTTCCGTGATGTAGCGGTTAGCGTTCCTGACGGTGACGCATTCATGGGCCGCCCAGGGTCGAGCGCATAGGTTCGAATCCTGGTTGCGGCAGTCGGTCCACAGTCCACCCAGCTGTTCATCC
>JAYMFT010123122.1:0-13209 GCA_038088735.1 Panulirus argus | reverse complement strand
GTATTCCCTGCGTGTCGTAAAAGGCGACTAAAAGGGGAGGGAGCGGGGGGCTGGAAATCCTCCCCTCCATTTTCTGCATTTCCAAAAAAGGAACAGAGAAGGGTTCAAGTGAGGATTTTCCCTCTAAGGCTCAGTCCTCTGTTCTTAACGCTACCTCGCTAATGCGGGAAAAGGCGAAAATGTACGAAAAAAATATATATATATATATATATGTAATCTCTTCATACTTGTTTTCTGTTTTCCACATTGAAAAGGTAATACCAGAAGCAGATGAAAAAAGGCATTATTTACTCCTATCCATTCTCTAGTTGTCACTATCCATTCTCTAGTTGTCATGTGAAGTGTACAGAAACCACAACCCCCTATCTACAACTAGACCCGAGAGTGGTTTCCCCATGCTGCTTCATATTCCTTGGTTCATTCCATGGACAGACCATCACCACCTATATACCACATTGCAGCATTTCACTCTATCTCATGCTGGCCTTTCACCCAGCTGCATATTCAGACCCTGAGCACTTAGATTTTCTTTTCTTTACTTCATCCTTCCATCTTCAATTTGGTCTCCCTCTTCTCTTTGTTCTCCCTTTCTCACTTCTGACACACACAAGTATATTCTCTTTGTCTGTCTCCCCTCACTCATGTTCTTTATATGTCCAAACCATTTCAGTACACCCTCTTCAGCTCTCTGAACCTTACTCTTCTTATTACTACACCTCTCTCTTAACCTGTTAGTAGTTACTCGAATAACCTTCCTCACACATGTTGTTCTCTAACATTTCGATTTCAGCACATTGTCATCAATTGCCCATGCCTTACATCCATATAGCATTGCTAGGACTGCTGTTCCTTCAAACATAACCATTTGCCCTCCCAGATAACTACGTCTTTTTCCACACATCCCCAATGCTCTTAGAGCCTTCAATTCCTCACCTATACTCTGACCTACATTTGCTTCCATGGTTTCATTTGCAGTCTTTTCCACTACCAGGTATCTATAATTCCCCACTTCATCCAAGTTTTCTCCATTCCAACTCACACCCAGCTATGCTGTCTCTCTGGACTGTTTTGTTCACATTTTGCTCTCAACTTCTTCCTTTCACACACCCTCCCATTGTCAGACACCAGCTTCCACAGTTTCTCACTTGAATCTGCCACCAGTGGTGTGCCATCAGCAAACAACAACTGACTCACTTTTCTGGCCCTTCACCCCTCCAGAATGTATACCTACTCATGTCTCCAAGACCCTTGCATTTTCTCTCACAACACCCTATCCATAAACAAATTAAACAGCTATGGTGACATTGCACATCCCTGCTGTAGACCCAACTTCACCTGGAACCTGTCACACTCCTTCCTGCTTACTCACACACATCCCTTACTCTCTTAATAAAAACCCCTCACTGCTTCTAATAACTTTCCTCCCAAACCTTTCACAAAGCATATCTATCAACCCTCTTATATGCTTTCTCAAGATCCATAAATGCTATATACAAATCCTTCTGTTTTCTAGGTATTTCTCACTCACATTTTTCACAGCAGTCACCTGATCCACACATCCCTACCATCCCTGAAACCACATTGTTCTTCAATCTGATGCTCTGTATTTCACCACCCTCTCAGTCATCACTCTCCCTTATAACTTACCAGGTTTACTCAACAAACTTATACCTCTGGAATTTGAACACTCGCCTTTGTCCTGATTACCTTTATATAGTGGCACTATACATGCATTCCACCAATCTCCAGGCATCTCACCATACATACATACACTGAAAACCCTAACTAATCAGTCCACAACACAGTCACCCCCTTTCTTAAGAAATTCATCTGCAATACCATCCACTCTAGTCACATTTCATCTCATGCAGTTTTCATCGATTCTCTTTTCACCATACTGCTTGCCAATACTGTCTCATTTTGCATACCTCCCCGACCCAAACACCCTACATCTGCTACTCTATCATCAAATACATTCAGCATTCCTTCAGATTACTTGTTCCATCTCTTTACCTCATCACCTCAAGCCTGTTACAACTGCTTCATTAATCCCTTTCACCAATAATCCCATTTATTCCCTTGTTCTTTTCATGGTATTAACCTCATTCCAGAACATCTTATTTTCCTTGAAGTTTGCAGATACTCGCTAACCCCAACTCTAATTTGCCTTCATTATAGCCCCTGCACCCTCCCCTTGACCTCCTGCCACTTTCCTTTGTACATCTCCCAATCTTTCACTCTCCTTCCTCTTAAGTACCACCCATACACCTCTCATTTCTCTTTAACAAGCAGCTCTACTTTATTTTACCACTCATTATGCTTTTTCACTTACCCACCTCCCACCTGCTACACACTTCTCTTGTACATGCCAGCACTGTTTTTCGAAGCACCTCCCATACCTCACTCTATAATGTATGCCAGTGCTGCTTCCCCAAGTACCTTCCATACCATACTCTATTTCTATTTGCTCTCACCTTTTACCATTCTACACTCAGTCTCTCCTAGCATTTGTTTACACAGGTATCTTTATATGTATACATATATATAAATGCAGTCTCTTGGGGTAGGGGTTCCTGGGAGGTGAGTCAGTTGTTATCTGCTGAAGAAACAGCACTGGCAGCAGATTCAAGTGAGAATCTGCCAGAGTATAAGGCAAGGGGGACAAAGTTGAGTGTTTGAATTGGAGAGGTATAAGTTTGGTGAGAGTACATGGTAAGTTGTATGGAAGAGTGGTGATTGAGAGGGTAGTGGCATGCACATAGCATCAGACTGGGGAGGGTGAATGTGTTTTCAGGAGTGATATAGGATGTGTGGGTCAGGCATTTGAAGAATGTGTGTGCAAAAAGTTAGAGAGGATGGTGAATGGTTCCAGATGAAAGTGGGTCTGTGGCAGGGGTGTGACATCACCATGGCTGTACAATATTTCTGTGGTTAGGGTGGTTAGTGAGACTGTGTAAAAAGACATACTTAAGAGTAAATGTAATAAAATCAAGGTTATTAGGTTTAACAGAAAAGAGTAAGATTATTTAGAGTGTGAGTTTGAATATAGAGAACTTGGAGGAAGTAGGGTGTTTAGATAACTAGGAGTGGATATTGCTGTGAATGGAAATAGGGGAGCTGAAGTGGGCCATTTGGTTAGTGAAGGGGCAAATACCTTGGATATGTTGAGTTGTGTGTGGAATGATTGGTCTTTGTCTTCAAGAGCAAAAATGGGTAACTTTGATGGTATAGTAGTCCTGTTTCTGCTGTGTGGATGCAAGGTGTGGGCCTTAGACAAAATTGTAAAGGAGAGGGTAAATGTGTTGGAAATATAATTTTTGTGGAGAATTTGTGATGTAATGGGGTTGATTGAATAAGAAATGATAGGGTAAGAGAGATATGTGGTAATATGAGGAGTATGAATGAGAGCTGAAGAGGGTGTGCTGAAATGGTATAGACATATAGCGAGGATGAGTGAGGGAAGGATGACTAAGAGGGTATACATGTCAGAAGTGCTTACAAGGAAAAGTGGGAAACCAGGAAGGAAATGGAAGGATGGAGTGAAGGGTGCTTTGAAGGCTTGGGGCCTGAATATGCAGGTGGGTGCAAGGCTAGCAAGGGATAGAGCAAATTGGAGTGATGTGGCATACAGAGGATGACATATTGTCAATGTACTGATTGAGGGCATATGAAGTGGTTACTGGAAAACATGGATGAGTCTGTGGGTCCTGACTGGGGATAGAGGGCTCTGGTTTAACTGCATCATACATAAGAGTTAGAAAGTGTATGTGAGTAAATAAGGCCATTTTTTTGTCTGTTCCTGGTACTACCATGCTGAAAGGGGAAATGGCAAACATGCCTGAAAAGAAACCAGTTCACACCCTTCCACCACTCCCACAGAGCAAAACACCATCCATTCTGGGCCTCACATATGACACACACGACATTCACTTTCCTCTTCAATACCATCATCACAAAAGCAGCATACAAACTATATGCCCTCAAAACACTAACTAGCACCAGGATGGGACAAGAAAAAGAATCTCTCAGCATCCTATACAAACAATTCATCCACTCCACTTTAAACTATACCTCACTTGCCTGGTTTCCTACCCTCTCTATGTAACTCAAAAGCAAATGTAATAAAGCTGTAAACCACACAAAATAGTACTCTCACAAAAACCAGTGGCTTCCTAGCAACCACAAACATGGAACACCTTCACAATAGAATGAAAATCCTCCTAATACAGTGCCATCTCAACATGCTTGGCACTCATCGTTATGCAACAAATGCAGACTCCTCCTACCAGAACCACTCTATATATAGACTAACAACCAGTCACTGAGTAGAAATGAAAAGCTTACGTGTGCCTCATGCTTGAGTAACCTCTACTCACAAATCCTCACACTCCCAACAAACATAACAATAACAAAACACAAACACACCGAAATAACCTGAGAAGCACTAAACAAATGAACTTCCAACTCAGTCTTAGCAACCCACATGAAATACCCCTACATAATAGGAAAAATTTTGAGTGTAGAATGGCAAAATGTGAGAGCATATGAAGCGAGGGGAGTGGTTGTGAGATGAGAGGGATTTACGGAAGCAGTGCTAACATTTGCAAGAGAAGTGCATGGTATGCAAAAGGTGGGTGGTGTGTGGGTGAGATAGGGTAGTGAGTGGTGGAATGGTGAAGTAAAGTTGCAAGTGAATATATTAAAGAGAGGTGAATGGGTGGTACTTACAGGGAAAGACCGCAAGTGATTTGGAGATATGCAAGAGAAAGTGGCAAGAGATCAAGAGAAGGGTGAAAAGGCTGAAGAAGAGGGCAAATAAAAGATGGGGTGAGCAAGCATTGGCAAACTTCAGAGAGAATGAAATGTTTTAGAATGTGGTTAATAGTGTGGGGAAAAACAAGAGAACAGTGGGAATACTGGAGAAGAAGGAAAATGGGGAAGTCATAACAGGCATTCATGAGGTGAAGAGGAGATGGAGTGAAGGATTGTTGAATGTGTTTTATGGTAGGGTGGCAGATGTAGGGTGTTTAGGTTGAGGGGATGTGAGAGAGTCATGGCATGTAGTTTGCTGAAAAGAGAAGAGGAGGTGAAAGCCTTGTGTAAGATAAAGTGTGGCAAGGAGGGGATGGTGTTGCAGTTGAATTTCTTAAGAAAGTAGGTGACTGTGTTGTTGATTGGTTAGTTGGGATTTTCAGTGTATGTATGGATCATGGTAAGATGCCTGAGGATTGGCAGAATGCTTGTATAGTGCCAGTGTATAAGGGCAATAGGGACAAAACTGAGTGTTCGAATTATAAAGGTACAGTATATGCTTGTTGAGAGTACCTAGTAAGTTGTATAGAAGAGTGGTCATTGAGAGGGTAGTGGCATGCATAGAGCATTAGACTGGGGAGGAAGAATGTGGTTTCAGGAGTGGTATGGGATGTGTGGATCAGGTGTTTGAAGAATGTATGTGAGATCAACTTAGAAAAATAGAAGGATTTGTATGTGCTATTTTTGGATCTAGAGAAGGCATATGATAGGGTGGATAGAGAAGCTTAGTGAAAGTTATTATGAATATATGGAGTAGAAGGAAAACTATTAGAAGAGGTGAATTTTTTTTTCAAGTGAGTAAGGCTTGTTTGCA
The DNA here is from genome assembly GCA_038088735.1 of Panulirus argus. Classification (NCBI taxonomy): domain Eukaryota; kingdom Metazoa; phylum Arthropoda; class Malacostraca; order Decapoda; family Palinuridae; genus Panulirus; species Panulirus argus. The sequence continues at coordinate 7,583 of JAYMFT010123122.1, read as the reverse complement.
AATAGTTTTAGAGGAGGGTGAACGGTTCCAGGTAAAAGTGGGTTTGCAGCAGGGGTGTGATATCACCATAGCTGTTTATTTTTTTGTGGTTGGGGTGGTTAGGGAGGTAAAACCGAGGACTGGAGAGAGGGGTAGGTATGCTGTCTTCAGTGGATGAGGAGGCTTGGAAAGTGAGTCAGTTATTGTTTGCTGATGAAGCTGCAATAGTGGCAGAATCGAGTGAGAAACTACAAAAGTTGTTTTCTTGAGTTTAAGAGAGTGTGTGAAAGGAGAAAGTTGAGAATGAGTATGACTTTGAACAAGGTTATTAGGAAAATCATTGCAAAGAAACCAGTTAATTGGGGTGTGAGTTTGAATGGAGAAAGCTTGCTGGAAGTGGGGTGTTTTAGATACCTGGGAGTGGACATGGCAACAATCGGAACCATGGAAGTGGAGGTGGGTGAGGATGGTGAGAGGGTGAAGGTTCAGGGAACACTGGGGAAGTACAGAAAGAGAGGTCATTATCTGGGTGTAAGTAATCGTAGGATTAGAGAGAGGTGTGGAAATAAGAAGAGTACATTTGAGAGAGGTGAAGAGGATGTGCTAAAATGGTTTAGATGTATGGAAAGAATGAATGAGGAAAGGTTGACAAAGAGGATATATGTGTCAAAAGTGAGGTACAAGGAGAAACAAGAGGGTGACCAAACTGGAAATGGAAGGATGGAGTGAAATAGATTCTGATTGCTTGGGGCCTGAACATATGGGAGTGTGAGAGTGAATTGGAGTGATGTGGTACACTAAGGTGATATGCTATCAGTGAACTAAAACAAGACATACGAAGCAGCTGGGGAAAACCACCGAAAGGTCTATGGGCCCTAGTTGTGAGTAAGGGGCTGTGGTTGTGATGCATTATACATGGCAACTAGAGAATGGATGTGAGTGAATAAGGCCTTGTTCATCTGTTCATGATGCAACCTTGCTAACTTAGAAAAATTGAACAAGTATGAAAGAGAGAAAGATATATTCTTATTGTTCATTAAAATTACATAAATAAAACCATGCTGCGTTTTATCACAGTTGTTAACGCTCTGGGATTTTCTTCACATTTTCATCATATCAGGTTTATTGCACAAAGACACACAAGTTCATGGTATCTCAAAAGCCTCAGAAAAATGTTTGAAAATTTATAAGTTAACATTAGGTCTAGGATATTATTACATTTGGCTTGTTGATTTACATTATCTTTCTGTCTATATCTCTGATCCCTGTTGCCTCCAGGAACTCCCTGGAGAGGGTGGACATGGTGAGAGTCTCCATAAATGTTGAGCTCCAGTACCGCTTCTTAGCCTATAGTGCCTCACCCTTAAAAGTCAGCTGGAAGAGGGTAGCTCTAGTGCAGTTTTTCAGAGGCACCTACCTAATTTTCCAGCTGACTACTACTACTTAATGTTCCTGCCTAATGTTCCAACATGCCACTTCTATCTAATGCTCCTGCCTAATGTTCAAACCAACTACTTCCACCTAATGCTCCTGTTTAATGCTCCTACCTACTACTTCTATCTATTGTTCCCACAATTTTGCCTAAAGACAGGGCTAGTGCTACAGGAAAATATAGAATTTGAAGTATGAGGTGTGTGAGTTAAGTGTTGTCAAGTGTTATGCATGTCAAGAAGAGATTGTATGTTTGTGAACAGAATGCCAGCAGTCCCTGTGTGTGTGAGGCAGAAAGAAAAGACAGCTGCCTGGGTCAAAGGATTGCAGCATTACAACCACTGAAATGCTGGCTCACTGCACAGCCATCACTAACCCTCCTGATACCCAGGTGGGCAGTACTTGTAAAATACCTTCCTGGATGATGGCTGCTTACCAACTGCTATTATGAACAAAATTTCTGATTAACCTAGGCATTCTGCTTCCCTCTTGATCTCTCTTCAAAGTAGACAGCTGGATGGAAGAATTATCAAAATCTACAACAGTAGATTTACACTGATATTCTCTTGTATTAACTCTTAGCAAATACAGAAAGGCACAGATTCCTCACTATGTCTTGGATTTGTAGAATAACTCCAATTATTTTTTCTCTTCCTTTTTGAATATAGTTATTGGCCCTATTTTTTGCAATGTCAGTGTCACATTCAGGTGCTTTCTCATATACTATAGAACATCTCTTCTCTCTCATTTAACTCATCCTTGCTCCTGATGTTATACCATGAGACTTTTAAACTTTTAAGAAAGAGTAAACTCAATCATGAAAAGCAGGAAAAAATTTATCATAACCATGAACTATAATCGTTGTCAAGACCTAATGTTAACTTTATATTACAGGTATATTTTCAAATATTTGTTCTTCTTATGCAACCTACACTTTTCTAAATCAGTTTTATATATTGAACTGGAGTATTGTTATGGAGTGAGATCAATAAATGAAGAATCAAAATGATTTATGGGAAGAGGATTAGTCAATATGAATGAAAAGTGGTCTCTAAACCAGTGAATAATTAGGAACTGACAAAATGTATTGATGATTAAATGCTGGTGATGAAATTTGGGGAAAATTATTCACTTGTTTCACTTATGTTCCCCTCACTTGATTACTGAGGATGTACAAAACAAGTAAGGAGAGGGAAAAGATTAGAAAATCCAATGAGGTGAAATTGAATGAAGATAGAAAAATTAGAAATTCATCACCAAATATCAGATTTTTCTGTTGCTCTTCATAAATACTTTAATGTTGTTTGCTTTGTATCAACCCTTACTACAGAATGTGCAATATTTTGCATTATTTCCAATAAGTTTTCCTAAATATGTTTTCACTTATTCTCTTATCACATATATATTAAGGTAATAGTTACATTTTTTATGTAGTTCTTTAATTTTTGTATTATCATATAGAATGCCAAGTTTTCTTTTGTTTCCTTAATTTAATTTTGTTTCTTAGTCATCATCCTATTTACACTCATGAAATTGCATGAAATTTTTATTTTTTTTAAATTTTAGATGTGCATTTTGACCCTTAAACAAAAGAACATGTAAGTCATTTTGCATTTAGTAAAAAAGGCAAAGTTTGTTCTAATACCTCACATACTTTCTGATTTCAGACAATGACTTTCTTTTCCTTGGTCTTTCAGACAACTCCCAAAAATCTTTGATCTTCAGACAACTCCCCGGGTGGTGTAGCATCTGATTCAAACTGTTTTATCTAGACAATTTGCAAATGCATTTAACACACTTCCACACTTTCTCATTTATGGAGCTTTTCAACTACAGAGCTGTTTACTTTTACACATGAATATGAATATATGTATATATATATATATCATAACAGGGAAGACCCGTAATTAATGCTATCAAAGTATTATGTATATTTTCTAGATCATGACCTCCCATATCCCATCATCCATGATCATTCCTCTATGCTAAAGTTTTCTGGTCTTTGACTCTCCTTGAACTGACAGTACAGCACAGCAAAGCCCAGGTTGGATGCATCTTCAAAATCTTCTTAGGCATTTAACTGTAGGATTATCCTACCAGTAATGATTCATTTGGCCACTGCAAGAACTGTGACTATATTTCTAAAGCAGTACATTTTTGAAATGAGAAAATGTATAAGTAAATTTAGATATGAAAATACTTTTTTAACCATTAAGAATGATTGTATTTTTGTGCAAAAACTAATAAATTCTGATATGGGACTTAGAGATCAAAAACACAAGGAAAAAAAGAATATTTACTCTTTTAGAAATTCATACAGTTGGTTAGGAACTTTATAGGCATTCAAGGTTGTGCGGTATCACTGTAGCAAGTTTATCACAGGGAACTCGTATCCCTACCTACCCTGTACTAACCCATGGATTTAGGGTTATGGAACCCAGTACTGTACTGCACAATTTATTCCCACAAAATTGCATTCCAGTATGCATTTAAATCCATCCTCATATACTTATTTACATGGACTACGTTAATATAAAATCAATGAAGAGTTGAAAACCAATTTGTACAGTTCCAGTTATCACTCAGTTAAGATTATAAGGTACCAAGGTAGCAAGTCTTCCTAAGGGAATCAGGAAATCTGTGGATCTGGATCCCAGTTTTACAAAATTTATTCTCACAAATGCACTTGAGCACCCAATGTAAATGGGAGCATAATTAAGAATAATTGTTAGAAATCATTATTATCTTAAGGAAAAAGACATTCATTAGATCCCAAAGGAAATTTTTACAGTAAGACACACAGGAAGCTGAATTAACATTTTTCTTACCTTTTTACCCTTCACTCCTTCTCTGTTGTTTGGAGTAAACTGTGAATGGAGAAAACTGTAAGAGAAAATTAGACAGATAGCTAGAAAAAGCTTAGATCAATCCAAACTGTTCTCCCCTTTTCCTTCCTTCTATATTCTCACCCTCCTCTTTTCATTTCTTTTCTTCCTCTCTCCTTTCTCTCACCATTCCCCTCTCCTCTTCCATTCCTTCATTCATCTGTCTCTGTTCACTTCCTCCCAAAGCCTTTTTTCCCCACTTTTCTCTCCTTCCTTCCCCCCTTGCCCCTTTTTCCTTCACCCTCTACCCTTCCCCCTTTTCTTCTTATTTTCCCTTCTACCTTCACCCCCTTCATTTCCATTCCTTCTACCTTCTTTTTCCTTTTTCATTTCCTCCCTTTTATTGTTCCTTTTCTATTCTTTTCTTCCTTTTGTCCATTTCTCCCAGGAAAGCATCCAGGATCTAGTAGGGGGGATAAGTGAGAACATTTTATGTATTAGAGAACTTAGTGCTTTTTGGGTTATTGGAGGCTATATTTGATCACTAATATTAGTCATAGTTTCATAAAACTGATTACAGCTTTTTTGGAGAAGTAAGTTTACACCCAGTCCTTGCTTTAAGCTTGATCACTTTATGCTGTTTCGTTATTATCGAGGATTCTACTTCTACCAGTCCCCTTTTTATCAAAATTCACTCCTATGTGGGTGGGTGTGGTAGAAAGTGTGCCAGAACTTAAGTGAGGGTTCATAAATGAAGATAGCATGGGGTCTTGAGTGAAGTAAGCCACGTTTTCTGCCAAAAGGTCAGTCTGGCAGTTACCACTGTTGTGTACAGATCTGTGCTACTGGTAGGATTTGGATATGCCTGTTAAAAGGATTTTCCTGTAACCCACTGTGTTTGTGTTTGTTTATATGGTATCCAGACATCCAGTAACATATTCTCCCGCCACAGAACCAGTAGTTAAACTGAAGAAAGCCTCTCTGACCTTAAAAGCGAAACTAGAAATCGTACAACATGAAGATGAGGGAGTTTCAGTATCATAGAAGGTGTGTCAAAACTTCAGTTGGAGTTGGCGGGTTGAGTAAGTGTGGGCTCTGGGTGGAGCACAGCATGTTCCGGCGAGTGGGTCAGTCTCATATTTATCACCATTGTGTGTGGATCTGTGGTACTTGTGCAATTTGGTTGTATCTGCTAATATGATTTTCCTGTTTGTGTTTCTTTATATGGCATCCAAACATACAGGAGCATCTTCTCCTACCCTAGAACCAGCGGTTACATGAAAAAGAACCATTCTGATCTTAAAGATGAAGCTAAAAATCTCACAACAAGCTGGTGCTGGTGAGGGAACGTCAGCAGTTGGGCATGCTTTAAACCTGAACAGATCTCCAATCAGCAACAAATAGAAGAATGCAGAGAAAATTTGGAGTGCTGTGGTCCACTCTACTCCGCTGTCTGCCACGGTAACCACAGGGGTTAGAAATCCACTTCCCAAGAAGATACTCTTATAATACACACTGTTAGATGAGGAAAAAATGCAGCCCCAGTAACCTTCAGCTAACGTCTAAAGCTCAAAAGATTTATGAGTGTTTACATAAAGAAAACAATGTAGCTGGGCTAGGGCCATTTCAAGCAAGTAAAGGATGGCTAGATAAATTCATTTGACATCAAAAGTTACATTACATGAAGGTAATGAGAGAATCTGTGTTGATCATGAAGCTGCTGCACACATCCCATTTTATTTCGCATGTTTATTGTTTAGCTACAAGTGATTTGTCTCTATACAAGGTTTTCGCATAACATAACCCCATATAAAGTGAGGGATGGGTGCATTATGAAACCAATGACCACTTTTGAATAAAAATTTATTTAATTATAGATAACATTGTTATAATTAAAGGACAACTGTTAGATTAAACAAGTTGACATGGTTGTGCAGATAGAGATAATTTTTTTCTTACTATTATTCTTACACTTGATCACCGTTTCCTATGTTAGTGAAGTAGTGCCAGGAAACAGACAAAAAAGACCCATCCACTCATATACACACATATATGCATACACACACATACATGTACGTATACATATACATCTCAACATATATACATACATGTACATACAAATACATATACACATATACATACACATACATATACATACATATACATACATACACATATACATATTCATACTTGCTCCCCTTTATCCATTTCAGCATCACCCCGCCTCACAGGAAACAGCATCGCCACCCCCTACATCAGCAAGGTAGCAGCAGGAAACAAATGAAAAAAGGCCACATCCGCTCACACTCATTTTCTTGCTGTCATGTGTAATGCAAAGAAACCATAGCTCACTATCCAGACCCCACAGACCTTTCCATGGTTTACCCGGGACATTTCACATGCCCTGGTTCAGTCCATTAACAGCATGTCGACCCCAGTGCACCATATCACTACAATTTACTCTATTCCGTGCATGCCTTTCTCCCTCCTGCATGTTCAAGCCCCGATTACTCAAAATCTTTTTCACTTCATCCTTCCACCTCTAGTCTGGTCTTTTGCTTCTTGTTCCCCCAACCTCTAACATGTATATCCCCTTTGTTAACCTTTCTTCTCTCATTTTCTCCAAATGTCCAAAGCATTTCAACATGCCCTCTTCTGCTATCTCTACCACACTCTTTTTATTACCACATATCTCTCTTACCCTTTCATTACTTACTCGATCAAACCACCTCACATCACATATTGTCCTCAAACATTTTATTTCCAACACATCTACCCTCCTCCGTACAACCCTATCTATAGCCCATGCCTCGCAACCATATGATATAGTTGGAACTACTGTTCCTTCAAACATACCCATTTTTGCTCTCTGAGATAATGTTCTCTCTTTCCACACATTCTTTATCGCTTGCAGAACCTTCACCCACTCCCCAACCCTATGACTCACCTCCACTTCCATGGTTCCATTCGCTGCCAAGTCCACTCCCAGATATCTAAAACACTTCATTTTCTCCAAATTTTCTCTGTTTAAACTTACATCCCAACTAACTTTTCCCTCAACCTTGCTGAACCCAATAACCTTGCTTTTATTCATATTCTTCATCGCTTGCAGAACCTTCACCCACTCTCCAACCCTATGACTCACCTCCACTTCCATGGTTCCAATTGCTGCCAAGTCCACTCCCAGATATCTAAAACACTTCATTTTCTCCAAATTTTCTCCGTTTAAACTTACATCCCAACTAACTTTTCCCTCAACCTTGCTGAATTCAATAACCTTGCTTTTATTCACATTTACTCTCAACTTTCTCCTTTCACACACTTTTCCAAACTCAGTCACCAACTTCT
>JAYMFT010123121.1:0-27289 GCA_038088735.1 Panulirus argus | reverse complement strand
ATATATATATATATATATATATATATATATATATATATATATATATATATATATATATATATATATATTTATTAGAATACGTATGTATATATTTTCTAGGTTTTACTTCAAATAATTACGAACCAAATCATATAACAGAGTAATTATAAGACATTCTTCACGGGATGATAAGATAAGGCTGTGGCTATTTTTCCTCTCGAAATTTTTTTCCAAATTCCTGTGTGTTCCTACTGCCCTTATGTTTCCCGACTGTCCCTGTGTTCCGTATCTTTCCATGTTCTCTTTCCTCTCCTTGTTCCAGCGAATGCTCATGTTCTGGTTTCCCTCATGTTTTTTGGTCTTTCCTTCATATTTACGCGTTCCTTTATCTGTCAAAATGCCCCTTCATGTTCTCATTTGTTCCCTCACGTCCACACTTACTTTCCCATTGACCTTCATTAGGCTTCTCATGTATAACCGTTTTCCACCTCACGTTTTTCTACAATTCTCGTGTAATCATGAGTGCTGCAACGCCTTGCCACGGCTTATGCCTCCGTACTTAGCCTCACTTGTGTTATGGCTGGGAATCTAACACGGACTGGCTGTGGTAATGCCGGGAGACATGTGACTGCATTTGTTTGACGCAGCCTTGGCTGAGATCGTCACGTGACCAGAAACTGTTACGATGTGACATGATAACCCGCAGTGCTGGTGTAACGTAGTGTTTTGAAGGAATGAGCCAACAGCCAGCGTCAGTCATGCGAACTTGATATAATGACAAACAAAAGCGGCACTTCGTCCCCAACGTAATTAAAAAAGAAAGATGATATATTGTCATGCAGAACATCTGCACTGCTGCTAACCCACCTTTTACTTGCGTTGGTAAGATTTTATTTCCCACCTTGTACTTGCATTGGTAAGATGAGATTTTATTTATGGTATTTCAGAGAGTGGGAGCAAATATCTAAGGATTCTCAATCAATTCTCTACCTTCTTGTTGTGTTAGAATATCAGAGTATAGGCTATATGCGTTTTAACTAACATGCCTAAAAACTGAAATTCCGATTGGAAACATTCATTGTATTTTTGTTTTTTATTGTCTTTCATTAAAGTTGCAAGGAACACGCAACACTCGCTGCATTGGCAAATATAATTTTCCTACCTTACCTTGACTTCGTTTTTTGAGAATTTATTGCCCGCTGGATTACATTAGCTCCACACGAATACCTTTGCACCAGCGGCAATCCCTACTACTTGTCAGGTACTTAAAAAAAACATTCCTGTTGCATGTATTTTCTCCTGAGATATTTCATTACTATGCTCAGTGAGTTGCAACAGGTAATACTTATAAGTCATTTTGATTTCAAGCCACGACGCGTACAACCCTTGAGAACGATCATAACGACTTTTCGATACGATGACCTAGCCTTTGACTTGATTCTTGAGGGTTGGGTCAAAGGCTAAGATCATCATATTCGAGTCGTAGTGTCATGTTCAAGAATTCTTACCGTCATCCTCAACGGTCGCACCGTCGTGCTCAAATCCTGACTAAGCTTTACATTTGTGTGTGTTTTTCTTCTTAAATGATGACTTCCTATCTGTGTCCGAAGAGCTCTCTATCATTTTTGTCATTTTCTGAGGCCTCCTACTCGGAATTGAGTCTAGCAACTTCTTTGAACATAAGTAGATTCTTGAGGTTGAGGATTAATGTGTAATCAAGCAGGCACGTCGGCTAAAGTTAGTGTGACGTAAAGTCTCTCGTCTCTAATTCATCCGTAGGCATAAGCTCTGATGTAATGACGATTCCTACGAACATATTTCACTGTAATTTCCCGATCTTCAAAGCACCGAAATGCTACGGCTTTCCCTCGTAAAGTTTCCTGCCTTATCTTTTGGTCATCATTTTACACTGACTAGAGAGACTGTCGGCAGCCATGACTTGAATATCGACTCTGTTCCGCTGCCAGTCAGGCAGGGTTGCTGCTGGTTTCCACCAGCAGCGCTACGGTGGTTAATGGCTTGGTGATGCAGACTTGGGTGGTGGAAAATTTTGCCGTCATGAAAATCTCTGCATGTCATTTTTAGATCCTTACACTTAACCCAACCTAGTCATTTTAACTTGACTCAATCCCAACATATTAACTATCTAAACCATATAAATTAAGCTAATCTAACCACGTAACCTAGTCCAACTATGAATTCTAACCTGACAAACCAATGCAACCTACATTTAACCAGTTAACCTAACTTCTCACTAGGACATCGCATAAAGCTTCCACCAGGCTGGAAGGCAGGGCGAGGGGATCTTTGTTGACACTGTATTCCCTGGTGGAAGGGGGAAAGAAGGGGTTTCTGGTCTCTTATCTTTCTCTCCGTACCGTCACGACAGTTTTGAACACCGTCATCAGCTGGTCTCAAAAGAAAAAGAAACATGTTTCACACTTAAGCTTCTACGGCGTAAATATATCTACGTGAATCTGTCTTCAACTGTATTTTAGGAAATAATGTAGGTAAAAAAAAAGTCAAAAGACACTGACTTACGGATATTAAGCCCTGAAGGACGGCAATATGTTCGGCCATCTTACTGAATCGGATCAAGAGTAATAAATTGTTGAGGACAAAGACCACGGTGGGCTTGTCAGAGTTGACGAATGGCTTCATCAGGAACAGAATGACAGGAGCTTACATTCCGCTGAAAGGGAACGTTCACTGTGATGAACGGTCGTCACGACAGTGGGTATTATTAAACTTGTCTAAAGCACAAATGATTGGTGAAGTTACAGAGTTGTTTTCATTATTCCTGTACCCTTTCTCATGCACCGCATCATGAATTTGTGGCTTCTTCATGAATCTGTAACCTTTATCATGCCACCTTTAAGAATATGGGCCCCCCTTTTTTTTTAAAGCCTCCTTCGTGAAAATGTAAGCTTCATCGTGCAGCTTCTTGGGTCGGGGCCCCTTATCATGCTCCTTTCATAAATCTGTACCCTTTTAGAAGGGGTGGCTTAAGGGTAGAGTAAACTGATTGACCGCCGGGCGTGCCTAGCTTTGGGGACCCAAAAAATTTTGTATTTTCTTGAATTATCAATATCATATGAAAATGAAATAAAATGTATGACTTGCTTATCAAGCCTTTAAGGACCCACACGACTCTCTTGCTAAAGACCCCAAAACAAAAACTAACTGCTTTTTCTAATATCCTCGCTGTTGTGCCCACAGCAGTGCCGCCTCGCCCAAGCGGGTGGGGATGAGGACGCTGGGGCATGGCAACAGCTTCGGGGAGGACTCGCCAAGGGGAAGATGGTCGGGCGACTCCAAAGGCAAGCTTAGCAAGCTACAGCGCATGCGCCTGCTCCTGCGGTGAGTTCAGTTCATACATTCACTGGTTCGCATCAATCAATATTCTGTATATTCAAATAATAGCACGGGTGATTTATCATGTTTTCTTATTTTCATGTGAAATTCGGTTGCATTTGTACTTTTTTGTGGGACATATTTGCAATTTAGAGTTTCAGTTATAAATGTATGCTGAGAACCTTCTCGTGATCGTGCTTCATTATGATCTATCATCTCACCTTAGGTAATTACATGTTTTTAATTACCTAAATAATTGCACGATGCAGGGGAGTGAGCTCTACTCTCGTGTGCCCTGCCTCTTGAACATTTGCTACTAGCATATAACTTTCCCTCCTCTAGACTTTCTCTAATAGTCTTTTGAGCTGCAATAAGTGTGGTAGCCAAACTGGAGACGCATATTCTAGTTTACGCCTTAACAAAAGAAGTAAACAGTTCGCTGAATATTTCCTAGTCCATATACTTGAATACAATTCTATCTGTCAGCAAACAGATTGTTTCCTTTCCTGTTCTCTGGCGACAGGTTAGGTAAGATATCGACTCCCAAATCTATCACATATACTGATTCCTGCAGCTTATTTCATGCAAGATAATAATCACATCAAGAGCATCTTTCAACGTGACCCATTTTCATTACCTTAATCATGTTCATTCACATGATCAGCATTTTTTCTTTCGTCACTCTTATTTCCTTCTCATTAAATTCATATTCCACTCAGCATTTTCCATCTTTAATTTCAAAACTGCCTCCATTCCCAGTTCCTAAATGTTTCATGAAATTCCATTTCTCACTATTACCTTTCCTATTTTCACATATCCTCTCAAAAATAAATGTAAGTTGGACTTCTCGCAATCTAAGAGCCGCTGACTCATATCTTTAATGCAAGTTTTAAATCAATGAATTTAAAATTAATAAAAAGTCATGTCTAATTTAGTTAAGAATCTCTTTCGAGAAGTTGTATGGGTCTTCCAATATGAATGCCATTAGCAGCGACTGGTGTCGATCATTAATTTGAAACCTTTCTGGCAATCGCCTGCATTTATGAGGGAGAGAGAACGTCTGAGAAACAGATCATGCGACCACATTCAAGAGTGTCAGGAGTGCCGAGTCACCCAACCCCGGTACCCTACCCGATGCACGTCTCTTAAGTCATGCAACCATGCCATGCGGAGGACAATCTGAGTCATCTGACCCTGCCACATCCCTGCGATTCAGCCCTGCCAACAGAGGGAAATATCCTTGTCATTCATCCCAGCCACCAGAGGGCCATTTCAGGGCCATTCATCCTTGCCAGGCTGATTAATCACACGATTAATGGTCAGAATCGTTAGATTATGACGTTTCTTGATGATGCTTTACCGAAACCTGTATATTTTGAACTGCCATATAGACTTGTCAAATTATGTGGGTGGATTAGCTGCTAATCCCGCGTTTTACAACACCTGTATACGACGAAAGCATAACGCTTTCGGGTAATGCTTTCGGAAGACCGAAATAAATGGTAAAACATGTATTTCAAATTATATTCTCTGTTGATTATGGTAATTATTAATCTGCATATTTTTCAGCCAGAGGAAATTTTCCTGAAAATGACTGACAACTTTACATATCTGAAATATCTCAAGGTCACCTCCTGGTTGACTCAGTCGTTAACGTCTCGATGTTTGACGAGAACCTTGTTTCATTTCCACCTTTTCTCATGGGCATTAGTAGCTCGGTGTAGGGCGTTCCCTTTGCTCGTCACAGATGGTGCATTTCGAGTGACCACTAAATACATATGAACGCTTGTAGGATTTCATAATCTCTAAGTTCTAAAAATTCTGTGGAGTAATTACAACGACGTAATGGAAGGCACCAACTCCTAGCCCTGACGTGTATGCGTGTGCTCCTACACCTTCAGGATGAGAGCAGCACTTGGCAAAACCTCGAGCCAAGCGGGCCTGAGCGTGGAGGGGGTCGCTGAGGCCACGGCGCGGGATACTTCAGGTCGAGGAGCTGGAGTCATCAGGGTTGAGACGCACCCGCTGCCCACCGCCACCAACCAACCACGGAAGGTGAGTGACGTTTTCCCTCCTGTGAACATAGGCAGACAGGCTGTAAACTTCCCCTTGAGCACGGCGATCCTATCCTCGAGTACGAAGGTATGGCCCACGCGCACGAAGGTAAAGCCCTTGACGGCCAAACTCTTACGAATTAGGTTAAAGACCAGGTTATCATACCCAAGGGTACCCGTTTCGCTCAGGAGGTTAACGCGTCTGTCAACGCTCATTTATTACTAGCCACTGGACAAAGATGTGGCAGGTGGAAGCTTTTTAATTAAGCAACACCTTTGTGAGGTCAGCAGCTGGACCCCTGTTAACACCGGGAAAGTTTAATCAACTGGATAACACCAAATATGTAAAAACAACAGCCAGGCAGACCCCTCTTTTCTAGCCAGTAAAGATTGCCTTCATTAATTACCTCGTGTGTCCAAGAACATGTCTGCCAGCTTAACAGGGTAGTAACTCAAATGCAGTAAGCATACCGGCCAAGAGTATGCAGTAAGCATACCGGCTATGATCATCGGTCTGTGTATGTGGGCATATTTTTACATGCATGTTTGTGGCATTTTTTTCCTCTGCTAAATCCTGCATATATCTCAATATGGGATTACACAGTTATCGAAATAGGTGTACGCATAGCTTATGGCGTAAGGACGTTCTTTACTTGTGGTCAGGACAGAAGATAAACCAGAAAGCTAAGGTCGCTGGGTATAGTCGTACTGCTGGCAGTGCAGCTGATGCACCGACGTGGGCACTACCTCCCAGTCGTACGCTCAAGATGGCATCGAGTGTGGTGATGGAGCCACAGATATTCAAAACATTTTCTCGTATTCATGCTTTTCCTAGCTTCTCTACACTTCACTTATAACCGGTTTTTCCGCATATACATTTTAGACTGAAGTGATATTAATACTTTCGCAGCATCTGGCTGCTGCTTCCCATAGTTTCAGTGTAGCGACCAGCCTCGCGAGAACTGATCTTCATGATACCTCCTTCGCTCAAACAACGAAGTTTTGGAACTCTTCCTTATTTAGTTTTTCCTTCTTCTTACCCTTCTACTCTCAAGAGTCAGGTCTACAAACGCCTGAGTAGCTCTGATTAATATTTTCATTCTTCTCATCATTTATTTCCCTCACCAGATATGACCACGACTGAGGGACTTATTTTGCCAGGGTCAAGTCGGTCATCACGAAAGACTATATATAAACTCGGCACTCTGATCTTTTCAACAGCACTAGATCCCTCCGAACCTCAACCATTCCAGAGTTAACCTCCAACCCCAAAGCAGAAATAAAAAGCCTACCCCTAACTACCCCCAGCAAACACAACACACTGTAATAACGCAAAAAGCACTTAAAAATCACCCTCTTAGCTAAGTTTGAAACACCACCCTACCAGAAATATACTCGTAATCTTTATTCATTGTCACATGAGTACAGTCAACTGGAGATCTGCATGTCACATTTTTTTCAACAGTATGCAGATCTGGCAAAGTTCACATATAGCGTGATTATGTCAAAAGCAATTACTGGCAAAATGTATTGCATGTTCCTTTCCTGCTACAAGTCTGGGCTGACCAGCCGATATGTTTACTTTGCCTTCATCAACAAGTTTAGGATTCAACCAATGGCGCATCGATCAACCACAATTCTGGTTTCTCACCTCAATTGAGTATAAAAAAAACCTAATGTCGCAAATTTGTATCCATAAAGTCAGATGAAATAACATGACCTATTTTTTAATAAAACGAAAGGAGGCATTTGTGCCTAATGAAATCCCTCCACCAATCTGTGCGTAGCGGTGCTGTGACGTCACCAGCCTCTGCACTGTGACTGGTGGAGAGAGGTTGCGTGCCGCCCCGGGAGGGAGGGTTCCAGACATAGGTGATGTCCGGTATATATGTACTAAGTCCTTGGAATATCTTGGAATACCTTACGCTGTCGGTAAATCTAATCTGCACTTCCCATGCGTCTATGTATCTTGTCCCTATCATCTCAATATGATGCATCTAGTTTGGATAACTTGCCTTACTTAAATCCCACCTTAATGTTGCTGCAGTAATAATTAGTATGCGGAACATCAAGTTTAGAATCATGGTGCGGAGGAAAATATATAATAAATCTCTTAGCGAGTTGCGTGAGTGAAACTACTGAGGTCCTCCATATTTCTCTCCTGACACAGTTGTTAACATGTACACCTGCCTGGTGGTCATCGGGGCCAAGTGTTGTTAACACTGGGTTTTCATAATGACAGGCCCGAGCTGTTGTTGTGGTGTCCAGGGTCATTCTAAGAGCCTGGGGCAGAGGGGCTGAGCCGGGCGTAAGTGGTGGTGGGCGAGCCGGCACTGTGACATGGCCCAGTTGAGTGATGGTCACGTGTCAGGGGGACCCCCATGCTACACACCTCTCTGACCCGCCACACTACGGCCAAATTACCGTCTACCGGTCTTTATAAGGGTCCTCTGAGATCCCTAATCCTCCGGTAGGAACCATAAATAATGATTCCCTAACCTGAGTACAGGACAGACTATAGAGAAATTAATATTTATAACCTTATACATCTTGCTTCCAGGCACAAGCCTTCGGCTGTAATTTCTTAAGTTGCTATGACAACCACAACGCTTACTAGACGAAAACACGGAAAATTATGGCAGCGTCTTTGGCATAACATTCCTAGAAACATGAGTCTCTTTGGGTGTACCTGTACAGATTATACCTGTGTGAGAAGTACAGAGGAACAGTGAATTACATCCGCGAAAATATCTTAACCTAGAAAATGCTGTACTAAGAAATGGACGCGTATTTCCGGCAGCTGCCTTACAAGGAATCGGACACGTTGACGGAGGGCGGGTTGTGGGAGGCGGCGATGGGCGGCCACATACGAAGTCTGCGTTTGGTCAGCGGCGGTGTTCCTGCCTCACACGGAGACCTTTCGCCAATAATCTTGCAGAAAATATAACTTGTGTTCTATACGGCATAAGGAGCTCATTTTCACTGGTGTCACAAGCAAGCGATGCAAGTGTCTGAAGTGGTTAGATGAAGCGGCTGGTAGTCGCTATCTGTTCCCGCTCACGGCTTAATTCTGTAATTTGTACCGCGGATTATCCCCGACTTACTTCAAGTCGTGACAACGGCAACGTATACTATGGCCCATTACACTGGTAAAAGCTGATGATAGAGTTCTGTGATTTTTTTTTTTCTTTTTTGCGTACTTCTTCGTTTCCACTTTTTTTGTGTACGTTATCTAGATGAACTGCACATGTGACTTACTAAAAGTTCAAGCGAAGTGTTTCAGAAATGTAAAAAACATTTTTGTTTTTATCTCCTCTTTTTTTATTGGCACCATCATCATTAATCCCTTTACGTTCTCTTTAACACTAATGTTTATTTGCAATTACTTGCTACAAACAAAATTATTGACAGTGCGTGCTTGTGACGGTTATCTTAAGATATGAAGTTTGAGTAATTCTTGGTGATAGTTTTGCCACATTAAACGCGATTTTCAAATTTCATTATACTGTAGTACAACTGAATGTTATTCTATTTGTAATCAGGGACCAGTTATAAAGTTATGTATGAACTGAGCTAGAAAAGAACAGACCACCCATTATAAGTGAACGTACAAATTCATACACTCAAACATTCATGGCTGTAACATCAGCATACACATGCATTTGACATAATACAACTGCACAATCGAAACAAAATCTTCACGTGTGACATATATCATTGTACACTGTCATGAAAACATAACACTTCAATTCCAGGTATCCCACCATCCACACAAACACACACACACTACATATATATATATATATATATATATATATATATATATATATATATATATATATATATATATATATAATGTAAACACCCACACAAGACCAGCTATCATTACCCAGTCTACTTCTCCCTCCCCAGCACTGCACTCTGTTCGCTAGTGTCCGCTACCATATCATCCCTACCTTTGCCCTTCTAGTTCCAATATTTTCCTTCCATTTCTCCTTAGCTGTCTCCCATCCAGCATCTTTCCCTTTTCTTTCTCCACACCTCTCACCTTAACTCATCGCGTTCTTCCTCACTTTCTATTCTCTTTCCCATACTTTCTCCTTTATTCTCACTCCCAAGCATTTTTCCCTACCCTTTGAGTATAACGACTTATCGGTGATTACGATGACCTTAAACCCTTAAGCACACAATCTACGATGAATTTGACCTTTTGAAACAATAGCCTAAGTCGTTGTACTAAAGGGCCCTTTGTCAGGCCATCGTCTGAGAGCGTTTAAGGCGACGCACTTAAAAATGAGTTGAATTGCTTTTGCTTTTTTACTATACATTAAGTATATACTTCCCCTTTGTTTGTTTTTTCCCAGGACGATTCCCTGTATGTATCTAGTCAGGTAAACTGGACGGAAGTTCCAATATCAGAAATGAGACAAATGTTTTCTCTTCCCGGTTGTAGAGAAGAGCGGGCGGAAGATGCGCAACCTGAGGGGCTTCGTGGGCATGGTCAAGAAGGTACCGCAAGTCCTGCCGCACCCCTACCCCGCGGCTGGTGTTGGTGGGGGATGGGTTGAGTGTCTGTGGTCGGGTTGTAGCGGCGGGAAGGATAGGCTCTCCCATGAGAACTCCTACCCTCCCCACTGTCCTTAGTGTATCGATAGCAGTTGTTTTGGTTCCGGACCTTGGTATCCCGACAGTACTAGATGTCATGAGTTGAGCTTTGACGTACTGACAGAGCTCGATCTCAAGGATTTAATCTTGACATACTGACTACGCAAAATGTCAAGGATTTGATCTTGACTGGCACTCGATCTCAAGGATTTAATCTTGATGTACACATACCGCGCTCCATCTCAAGGGTCTAATCCTAACGTATTGACAGCGCTATATCTCAGGGATTTAATCTTGTACTGACTGCGTTAGATGTCAAGGGTTCAAGCCATGATGTATTGACTGAACTGGAGGTCAAGGATTTAAACTTAATGCACTGACAAGGCTGTCTCATAAACCTAGGTCTACAAACATCAATTTCTAGAGACAATTAAAAGCGGGCCTAATGACGCTGAACATTACCGTTAAAAAATATATATATTTACTGACAATGCTCTTAACGGCCACTGCTGGCGATACATATAGACCAGTATCTTAACCAATATGGAAAAATCAGGACTGGAAGTCCCTTATATGCGGCACTTAAAGTCTCGACTCTCAACTGGGGTAGCGACTAGGCTGTCTAGGTCGAAGCCTAATATGTTGACATATCTAAAAATGATAAAAAATAAAAATTCTATCAAAATATACAAAGAAAACGATTTTAAAACTGATGGTACGAAGGATATGCATTTAGATAATTCAAAAGCTCAAATACAGTGATGCCAATAGTAGTTCTGCCAAATTGCAATGAAACTGATTATATATATATATATATATATATATATATATATATATATATATATATATATATATTGTTTACAACATCTTGGCGCCATATTTACTAATGCTAAGATTACAATGATGGCAAAAATTTAATAATACTCCATTAAAGACGAATGGATTTAAAACATATAAGCTTAATAAAAAAAAAGAGGCTAACATATATTAAAGCTTTAAAAAATATTTACATTAGAAGGCGTGGTTGCACAACAGGAATAATCAAGTCCCTTAGCCATTATCGTGCGGAAATAAATATTTACTCTTATTATTAATTCGAACGAGGCGTCGACATGAAACACATAAACCACAGACTTTTGTGAATGGATCATCAACAATACACGTATATCGTGCAAATGACACGTATTAGCCTCAAAGACAATGAAATATGCAAGAGTTTATTACAAAAAAAGGCTATCTCTTTGCACAAAGGTAGAGGTCAGTATGGCTTAGTATTACAGAGACTCGAATGGATAGCCTTCCGTGATAGGAAAACATACATCAAAATGGAAAGATTAATGCACTTAAAGGAATTGATAGTCCTTTATATTGGTGTGTGTGTGTGTGTGTGTGTGTGTGTGTGTGAACATGCACATGTGATAGTGGTCATCCAACGGTCGACAGCATTAGATCCAATAACAATCCAATTCAACACACGATTTTTTACCAGCCTTTCCAATATTTTTTTTCTGTAGTCTATGTGTCAACTCTGGATCAACAATAACACGAGGCACGCCCCGTCAAAGAGTCCCAAGACATGAATGCCCTAAGATATAAGATCATAAGCTCTTTCCAGTTCTACATTATAGACAAATGACTCAGAATAATCCCAGAAACAAAATGTGTTTATAACCTTCCATCCCTAATTGTATTGACGGGTTTTATGTTACTCAGGTCGTTTGTTGCCCATGGTATATACATACATACATACATTTGTTGAAACGAATATAATCATACATCTATATAGTTTTCACGTTTTAATGCTTGAAGACGTACCTTTCAGTATAAACTGAAAAGTAAATCTAATTCAGTATCATAACATTAGCGACCTTCAACATCAAGGATAGCGACGTATCCCCACGGTAGCTTATTCAGGCCTCGGCAGGCATGAGAGAGGAATGTGGCGACCCTCCTGACGGTAATATACCAACACGCAGGTCGCTACTTCTTAGGATTATCGATCTGGCTTTAACACAACTCGTTTCACATAATGCCTACTGTCTTCATAAAACAGATATATTTTAACATGGATTCCGTATAAACGGGAAATAATAACATCCTCTTTCACATATCAAACACGAGAGGATAACAAAATACGAAATGTGTAGACACACTGTAATTTGCGCGAAATTAACAGTCTAGAATGAAATGTTATGGAATACATTTGATCACGTTGCAGTCTTATTTCTGAGTCGTGGTTTGCGGGATAATGGATAATAATCACCTATAAATTTATGTTACGGTTGACAGTGTAGTCTACAGTTTAATAATGCATAAAAACGTTTAGTAGATACATGCTGCACGCGTGTAATTATTCATTTTATTACTTCAACAATAATTTGTTGAGGTCTGAGTTATGAGAAGGAACTGCTGAAATTACTGCAGGTGATTATTCAGAAATGAAGCCCAGCTACGTTTCTAAAAATAACCGCAATCCTATAGCCCCAGAGTTACACTGAAATTTCCTTATACATTTAGCCATTATTAAAATGGAGAAGCCCAAATTTCCCGCAAGCATAAAACAAAATGAGAGCAAACCTCATCTCGAAGATCTGTTTTCTATGCCATCCGTAGGTCTAAATATTATATTAGTCTATAAAATTTTAAGCGGTTTCGATGTGTTTGAGATTCGCTGTAAAACTATTTTGGTGGCCATTAAGTCACGCTAGAGAAAGTTTGTCTCAAGCCTCTTGCCTCTAAAACACAGCTGATATTGTAGCAAATGAACATGCCATATTCATGTACATAGAAACTATGACCATCACACTCGATTGTACGTACAAGACCATGACCCGACCCTGACTACTAAAGATTAGGTTAGACCATTGTTGTCGTGGGATACTGGCCTAGCACCACCCTATACCCCTCTCCATCCTCCACCAACACTTGTGCAATTGTTCCACACGCTCGCTCGTGTCTTGTGTTTCTTGTGGCTTACTGTGCTGTGGCTGTGGTGAACTCAAGTCTGTCCGTATGAAATAATTCAAGAATACATAACAGTGAAAATTAAATACATTTGTAAATTCAGTTCAGTGTGGCTTCGATGTGTAGTTAAAGTATTCCTTAAAATTTCTGTTTGATCTGGAGAAAACTTAATTACCTCTTGAAAGCATGTTGTGTGTGGTAGCATTAGGTCATCTGTGTATGATAAAAGTTATCCTGTTTGATAAAATATGCGTATGTAGAGATCAGCAGCCCAGACATAAATTCTACTTTGAAATGTTTGACTACAGTGTTGCTGAAGACTAACATCTGTGCCAGATCACCGTTTAGCTTTGCCTAGTTATTAAACAATAACTAATTTTTGTAAAGTCACCAATGAGAGGTCTGAATTTTTTATTATTCATATTAATCAAGATGAAAATCTTATTTGCACATCATGAATCTGGCA
This sequence comes from Panulirus argus, assembly GCA_038088735.1. NCBI lineage: Eukaryota > Metazoa > Arthropoda > Malacostraca > Decapoda > Palinuridae > Panulirus > Panulirus argus. Next base: position 13,867 of record JAYMFT010123121.1, on the reverse strand, counting down.
TGGATTCAAGTCTCTGTGTCAGTAGCCACACGCTTTTGAAATCAGTGTGATACACCAAAAAAAAAAAAAATAAAAGAACCAGTGTTGTCCTACGTTAGATACACTGAAAATAAAGGCCTGGACGATGAATATACCCAGCATTCGACGTTACACGGCTTTCATGCAAACATTTCCTTTCCCAGTTTATCTTTAGTTGTATAATGCTGGCCGTATGTACACTCGACCAGGTATCCACGGTGAAAACAAAGACCGAGTGTCTGTTTGGTTCGCGTAACTGACAGCGCAACTCGCCCGGCCGCTGGAGCAGGCTACATTCTGCAGGGGCGTATCCTAAGGTGTCCTTAAGGAAGGTTTCCAGCCTGATGGCTGTCGGGTTATTGACACAAATACAAGCACCTTTCTTGGGGTGCTATATACAACGGACGGGTTGGAAAAAACCTTAATGCGCCACTAATTTTGGAGAATAAATTATAATACTTTATTTACTTTCTATACATTATATACATTAACAGTTCACAGTATGACTGTAAGAAGGCATATCTGTTCTTTGATAATTCACAGTAACAAAGAGCTAATAAGAGATCAGGTGAATTAAGATTATGGACTAGACTGTTATCAATAGGGCCTGTAATCAATTTAATTTCTAGATTTACGTCTAAAGGTACTTGGCAGGTGAAAATTAAATAATTCACGCCTCCAGATGAAAAACTAGTCCTCAAAATATTATCAATATATGTCAAACTCTACTTAGGACCAAAGAATTAGGTAATCACGAAGCTGAAGACGTCTAATACTCCGTCAAGAACTAAGAGGAATGGTTAATTGCACCTGGACGCTTGTTGCTATGACGAACATGCAACATAGCTACGGCGATGTGAATGTGTCACCATACAGTGGCCTATCACGTTCGTCACGACTCATATCCTGTATAGTTGTGACTATGATAATGAAACAGTAACTGAAGAATGAATTTGAGTGGTAGTGTTCCCAATGAGGATGTTTCTACGTCTGGCACCAAAACTCCGGTCGCGACGCCGGGAAGACTTTAGCGACGACTTCGACCGGAAGGTAAGTTAAAATGACCCCCTTCGTGTTCTCGAACCCTACATCAAACGTGATTTATCAAATTGCCTCCTTCCCTCTGCACTACTCTTATCACTGATTCATATGGTTCTATACACTCATACCAATGGCTAGCACCGTTAACAAATGAACATAGGCAGCACGTATTTGGGATACAAACTTTACCTTTGCGGTGTCTTGCATTACACAGTAAGTAACCTACAATCCCTCAGCCTAGCTCACAACTCCGTCTAAATCGTCCCCAGATACCAGAAGGTGGCAGACATCCATGACTTCATTTCACTACAGAGAAGCCTTATGTGATATCTAACGGTAAAGACGCAATGAAAAGATTCAAGTTTGGACGTAAAGCTATTTCAAGGAAAAGCTCTCACTAGAAATAATACGTTTTCGATAATTTATGCTTCATCACCTAAGGAAGAACGTCACGACGCATGGACAATAAGCCTGTAGTAAAGGAGGGTTGATTCATATTCCTTATATATATTAATATCACCATATTTTATTCTTTTTGTCTTCAAAGACACTATGGCCGCCTATGCATTAGCCCTTTATTGAGAGTTTGTCATAGTTGGTTCTCAGCCGTTAAAGCAGATAGACAGCCTACAGCAAATTTGCTAGAGTAAAATCTCTTTGCCCTTTATACATTGAAACTCACTGATCTCATGAACCTCATCAGACATATCAAATATTCATTCACCTCCCGCAGACTGTATCCTCTCTCACCAGCATAATCAAATTCTGGCCTATCAAGCTGGAGACAGGATATACGCAAAGAAAAGATAAAATACCAAATTCTAACGCAAGCTTTACCTGACCTAACCTTCACACAGTATAGCTAGAATTAATGACAGTTAAACTTACCTTTTCTTGGTTTCCAGAATGCAAATCCAGGAAATTATAACTAATCAGTCACACGAACACATTCACTGACAGGCATAAACTTCCGTCAGTTTATTACTGAGATTTCTTCTCGCCTATGAAATCAAAATATGTAGTATACCGATGTCGCTGCGCTTGGCAAGTTAGTCTGATTTTCCCACACTAGTCCTAATTAGGAAGATAAGGAATCCCGGGTCCAGTGGAACTTGTCATATTGGCTTGTTATTTGGGCTTCGAGCTTCCGCACTGTTTTGCGTGGTGAATGTAAACAAACACTGTTTCATATCAGCGCTCAGTATATATTAAAAATACGTTTAAAAAAATATTCTTGTGTTTGAAAATTATTAAAATTTTTCATTGATCAGCAAATACATGATAAATATTTCTGGTTTGATTAAATACTGAATACCCGTTTGACTACATGTTGCCAAACTCGTCAAAAAATATCGTACAAACTCGTCCGGCAAACTGAGGGAATATATTACCGTGTTTTCATGATATTTTGGGGGGCAATACAGTTCCGACAAAAAGCTGCCATCAAATGTGCTCGTGTGACCTTACCTTTTTTAGTATCTTTTGCATGCTGCTGAACTGACAAGACTACCGAGTTCCTTTGCCTGGTGAAGCAGTAATTATGCTTGGCTCCACCCTCTTTACAAGGTGATTAATGTCCTACCAGCGAAGGTTAGCAAGATGGTGGTGACCTCTGACAGTATCTGGGTCACGCTCACCGCTGCTTGACCTGATATGCTCTTGCAAACAGCCCGTAGTGAAACGTTTAGTCCCTCAGTTGAAAATATGATCGTACGTCACCCACGACAAAGCCAGGGTATTCATAACTAATGACTCTGCTTACTATTAGATCATAAAGACTAATGCACTGGAAAGAGTTACAGGTGTTGGATTTGCCTCCCCAAGAGCTACCATCCCTATTCACGTGTGGAAGGATCCTGTATGGAAGCGCTGCCGCCATTATGATGATAGGATGACCTCCCCTGTTAAGCCCAGGACAGTGCCCTATTCGTAAGGAAATATTCTACGAGTTTAGGAGCTACGAAAGGCACAGTAGACGGCTGCTTTTTCCAAGGAAAATAATGTACGTTGATCAGACAGTCGAGGAACAAACAGATCGTGCCTAAAAACTCATCGTGGTATTCATTCATGGGAATCATACCATCAGTTATAGTCTCAAATTTTCTCCCTATAATCTACAGGTCTATCATTTTCCCCTCAAGACTAGGTAGAAGGCCCATAAAAATCAGGGTATTGTTTTCATGTTTTTTTTTTTGAGAAATTAACCTTTTGAATAAAGAAGTTGATATGATCGACTGAATATATCAGCGTAAAAAAAGTAAAATCCTCAGAGGTGTTTACTTCCTTTGGGTTAGAGGGACCGGTCACCTATCGTGCTTCTCTTTCATGTCATGTTCACCAAAGTCTTTACTTGGCACGGGCTCCTGTCTTATGCCTCTGATAACATCTTCTTGCCCCGCCCCTTGTACTCCCTGCTCTTTCCAGCAGGGAGTCCGTGAACCGGACGTCGTCATTCGCCTGAGCTCAGCCGCCCACCAAAAGCAGGATGAGGTGCGCTACAACTTCACAACCGGGTTGTACGAGACGGTACGCGACGAGGACCCTCTGCTGCACCTGCTCACTCTGCCCTCCCGGATCATCCACAAGAGCGAGAGGCCGACCAAGCCTTTGCAGCTACCTCCCCTACCACCACCCTCACCATCTCCGCCACCGTCCCCCGACACGCCTGGTTAGTGTGTAACGTATGAATAGCATCCAAAATAGTGGCAGTCTGCAAGGGAGATTATGCGTAGAGGCTCTCCATACGTTAAATGGCAACGGGAGAATGTAAGGTAATGACTAAACATCTACAGGAAAGTGTGTGGTTTATGTTAGTGGCTTTTTTGTAAATAAGAGGTTGTGGTAATGACTCTATCTCACAACCATGTTAGTGGATTTCTGTATAAGTAGGTATGAAAAGTATTGAATAACAACATGAGATTCTACAGTTGTTGTGGATTTAAACATCAAAATTGAACATTCTTCTAGAGGTAATAGAATACTTTAAACTTCTGCAATGAGGAATAACTCTTTTACCTGCCAATTAATTAGGTATTCCTTTATCAAAGATTAACAGTCTCATGCGATTAAAATCACACACACACACACATGATTTGGGAATATGTTGATAACCAAATGGACAATAAACAAAGATCTGAAAGCTTTCGGAATTGAATTCACATACACACGGAAGCGCTCTGATCTTCATGAATTATTTTCCATATGTCTATAGTAAGCATCTACATGTTGATTGTACGTCATGTGTACCCAGATATTCAGTGAAGGGCAACACTTTCAGATTCGGAACCTGACGAATGCAGTCAAGTGTCGAGAGCTGAGATAGATGTTATGTGTGACGGTATGGTGTCTGAGGAAGAGCTGGCCAGGATAGATGCACAACCCAACCCTTTCAATTTTAGTGAGCGGGTCTCCCAAACGACTAGGCTTGCTGAAAGGGTGAGTCAGAATATAAAGAAGGTAAATGAGTGTAAATAAGAGGAAAGAAGAGTGTAAATGAAGTTGGTAATTAGTAGAAATGTAAACAGAATAATATGGAAGAATTAAGAGATATAGCAGACTGGATCATACGAATATATTTAAAAAAAAATTGATATCTTAAAGCAGTTTGTTTTCTGTGTGACTTATGTAAAGTTTTGGAATAAATGTAAAACTTTTATTAAAATCAAGCCGTCCACAATCCCTAACTCAGTGTTTTTTCAGGCCATTATCTCCCTGTTGTAAGTTTTTGTGAGAGGTTGAAAAATAATGAATATAATAACATTGAATTACCTTGTCATTTATAGACGATGAACTGGAAAACCTAGACGAAACGCTGATGGAAGAGGTAATGGTTGTCTGCATAAGGATCGAAGCTTATGAAAGGAAAAATGAATGACTGGTTTGGGGGAACTGAGGTTTTGGTGAGGCAGGAATGTGGTATATCCCCATGGATGGTTAGTACCTATACTAAATGGAAGTGTTAGAACTTTGGGAGTTAGAATGGTAAAGTTAGAAAGGAGTAGAACCTCAGCATGCTTTTGTATGTAGACAATGATGTTTTGACATGATTGAGCAGGACTTGTAGATCCTGGAATATTTACCAGAAATTCATTGAGAAGGGAATTCTGATCGTTAACAGAAAGTCTAAATGAGAGAGATGGAAAGGAAGGGTACGTTGGATAAAGAAGGCTACAGCCACAGACTTTGTGGGTCGAAGGTGACTCGACTGGAGGGAAGTAAGATGATATGCAAGGAGAGGAAAGGTTGAAGGAGATTCTGCTTGTGATACAGGTGATGGATAGCGGGGTATGACGCACTGTTCCCTGACCAGTAAACATACCTGTTGCATCAACAGGTGAGGTGACCACTTTACTAATGTACTGCCAATGTTCGTGTTGCCCTCCCCAGGACCTAGCTATCCAGACGGAGCCGCCGCCTAGTACAACATTTTCCGTCAACGTGGGCCTCTGCAACATCTACCACGCGTACAAGGAGGACTACATCAAAATACTTGAACGGGAGCACGAAGCAGAAAGAGAAAAGGAGAGGGAGAGGGAAAGGGAGAGAGGACCACCTAAACCTAAACAAGTAGGAGCAATAAACTAGTCTGTAAGCAGTCAAGCCTGTATATTAAGGTCTGTCCTCATGTCCAGCTCCCAAAAGGTTTTAAGGGTGTTAATAACTTGAAGTGTTAATCTTACTGTAGGTAGTGTTTTTTAGGGGATTCTGCAGTGTCAAATCTATTACTGCGAAGCTGACTAGTAGAGAATGAGATTAACGATTTCCAGTTTATTAGCTGTACACTAAAGAACATTTCTCAGATGATGTATGTTCACCATTTCACTGACCGGGTTGCTCTTCTTAATGGAGGACAACCATATCTTAGGAAACGTATTAATACTACTTGCTAGGCGAAAGTTGAAAATTAGGGGATTTTTTTTTTCTTCTAAATATGATTGTCACTTCAGAGAATTCAAGTTACACAGTGATAGCATTATGAGTGAACTGCTTACACAGTGATAGCATTATGAGAACTGTCTTCTCTCTCTTTTTCCAGTATATTCATCAGTAAATAACAATTGTACATGGTAGATTCTGAACGTGCACGTGACACACAGCTATCTAAAGTATTTGGTGAAAACGCACAACAATAGATCCTCCAAAAATATTTTGTTTCCTAAGATCTTTACTAGAATAGGAGGCTGGGACTAGCAAGTCTTTCCTGTCTAGGACGTTAAGGCTAGGTAAACCTTCTTACTTGGAACATTTTCATCCCTTTCAACAAAAAACATTGAAGGTCTTAACATAATTCCATCTTAACAGCCATCTAACATACAAAACCCTACATTGTAACACTTTCTTCCTATTTACCTTTGGATTTTAGCCACTGATGTAACACTTCCCCCTCAAGGTGCTGGACCCTATTGTGTTGCCACCGCCTCAGCTTCAGGAGAAGTTTGGCGTTGCGGCTCTTAACCTGCCAGGGCTCAGCCTGTCTGCCCGGGTTGTGGAGAGGATGGTCAGCCAGAACATTTACGACGACATCTCACAAGGTAAGGGGCGTATTTACCCTGGGACTGGAAAAAAGAAAAAGGTAAAGTTAAAAAGTGAACAGGTTAAGATTTATATTTTTTTTTCAGTTCAGTTTAATATCAATATCTTATATATTTATTATCATCCCCCTCTGATTTTTTTTCACATTCATTGTTTGTATTACATGTTGCTATATTAAACTGTTTGTAACCTCAAAAGCTCATATGTTCAAATGGCATGCTCACATATGTGATCTTAAAACCATTGTACACCTCTGGCAGGTTGATTAAAGAGGCCATACACACCAGATCATGAGACTAGTATTTGTCTGGCTGAAACTGTCGTAGACGAAATAGACAAGAGTAAGCAGTCTGTACACAGACCTCTTTCCTTGTGGATGCATATAGATATTATTGATGGTAATAATAATCACAACAGTGATGTTCTTGACTTTATTCTAGAATAATTTCCATACATAGACAACTGACAAACACAGGATATTTGTGTACTTGTAACAAACTATTACCATTCACACAAGCAGAGGCCAGGAGCTTCGGTAGTGACAGGAGTCTCTAGCTCAGACTTTGGGCTACATGGAGAAGTCAGGAGCTTTGATGATGACAAGAGTCTCTGGTTCAGACTTCAGGTACTGGGAGGATGGGAGTGATGAGTTCCGGCCGCTGGAAGGGTCGCTGCTGCCGCTCTGGAAATTCCACCACGACAAGTCTCGCTCACTCATTGTCGCTGACGTTTGCTGGAGCCCTATCTACCCTGACCTCTTTGCTGCTGCCTACAGCGCAGGTCAGTTGGCAGACGGTGAATGGTGAGGATAAAGCAGTATGGATCTGGCTGATGTGTACTGCTAATATATGAATTTTCATGTAAGAGAGGATCATGGCAAAACTCGTAATTTAGGCCTATCGACCCTCTTTATCTATGATTTGTGAATATAAAGCTATATGTGAGTTATTATTAAGAACAGATGTTCATATGTATCGAGTATTTTGAAGGGAACCTTTGCATACATGCACAGTTAAAATTATCTAGATGGTAGCCATACTGATGACTGTAGAATACTTAAGCGATCCTTTTGTCTTGATTAAATTCCTTTAATTCACGGTAGACTAACATGAATTGGTCATGAGATGAGATCTAAAATCGTCCTTCCCTGTAGGAGACATCGGCGGAGCGGAGGGACCCGGGATGTTGTGCCTCTATACCCTAAAGAACCCTGCCACTCCTGAGAGAGTCTTCCACACCCCCTGTGGCGTCCTCTGCCTCCATTTCCACCCTCAGGTAACATTAACTGGCTGGAAATACAAGGACACAAACTTGCTCCACATTGTCACATTGACTTATATCAGTGTTTCATTCTCGTTATGCCAAGCCACTTTTATATTTCTGATTAAATCTGGCCTCATATTACATACTTGAGTTCTATCATCATGGATGTAATGCAAAAATGTCCTGTCACATTAAAGATCAAACCCACAATGGAGAAACAAACGAATTCTGTGTAGCTCTATATTTCAGACCATCAACTCTAGGACCGAAATATAGAGCAATTCCAGAATTCTTTCTTAATTTTCCATTATGGGAATAAATTATCAAAACTGAAAAACTGATTTTGAGTGGTATTGTGATGGGGTATTGGTAGCAAGAGATGAGCATGGTAGTCGCAACACGTACGAATGAGATACGTTGACAAAGTCCAATGATACCAACAGCATGGCAGCATGGTGGTAGCGGGCTGGAGCGACGGCACGGTGGTGATGTACGATGTTCGCTCCTCCATCTCACCAACAATCATCTTGCCCATTACCACGGCCGGGAAACACCTCCTCCCAGTCACTCAGGTGGTGTATAGAGAAAACCTTTCTTTCACGACAAACAATATGTATCCTATGAAAAATTATAGCTTTTATCGCAGACCTATTGCAAGAGGTTTAGTAGTACTGGAAAATAGGTAAATGTTTATGAAAATATAAGAATCTCGGAATCGGAGTGTTCGTCTATGGCAACAGCATCACACAACCACATTAGTCATACGTGATTATCAGATCTTAAAACAGACAATAGATCTTCCATTCCGTCCCAGTTTTAGAACCGCTGATAAGCCAGTGACATTATGCCCACAAGCTTGCGTTATTGGTGGTTTACCTTCACTTGGTAAGAAGAGAATCTTCAACATTCATATACTGTAATATATACTCTTTAGTACGGGAAGTTGCGAGAGACAATCGCACTATAGTACAGATGATCAAGATAAAACTGCCATCAGGTACATTTTTTTCTTCACTGATTTTCCTTTTCATCTTCTGCTATGACCGATTTTTCCTTTCTTCTTCTATAACTGATTTTTCCCTTTCTCCTGCTATCTGTGATCCTTTTCATCTCTTCCTTGTAAACCAATGTCGGGTGCCTTTTCCCGGATAATGTTGGTATCCTGATGATTGCAGAATGAATAACCGGTTTTTGGGCTGCGATAATTCCCATTTACTGCCAGGATCTAAGACTGATGTGTTTGTTGTTGTAGTAGCCATAGCCCCTCCTTTATATATATATATATATATATATATATATATATATATATATATATATATATATATATATATAGGCAGGACTGTATCATTGGAGACTGATTTCACTTGATATTCTTGTCAACTCTATAATTCTATTGCCCGTTTATGTGTCCAGAATCCCTTCTGCCCTTCCACTTGAACGGGTCTTGTGCTTTTTTTTGTTTTTTTTTACTTTAAATTTAATTTGTATCTCGTTAGTATTTTGTATTTTGGCATGGATATGTTTTTTTTTTTCATGTAGATGTAGTAGACAGGGATTTAAAATTTGTTGCTCATTCTGTAAAATTGTTTTTTCCCTCTACTTAGATAGTATCTGTCTTAAAAGATTTTTTTCCCTTTGATATTATTTTCTCAGATAGATAAACAGATAGGTACAGAAACACAGACAGACAGAGAGAGATATACTACAGCCAGCGCCACCACAGGTACGGTGGATCCGCACAGAACCAGGCGAGGACCTCAGCTTCTTCTCGGTGGCGCTGGATGGCCGGCTGACGCAGTGGTACGTCCACGCCTCCACCCTCTACCACACAGATATCCTGAACTTTAACATCGTCGACCAACTCACCACAAACTTGCCTGCCCACGACAAAGTGCACCTGGAAGGTTGTCATCTGTTGCTTTATATTAATTTCCTCCATATCAAGTCTAAAATTATGTAATTATGAAATCTCAAACACCCCAAATGCTATTTGTTGATAATAAGGGAAAACCCACATCCACATTTATGCATTCAGCATGATTTGTGTTGCATGGGTTTGATTACAAAAGTAATCATTCGAATAGCGAAACCGTATTTTTTTTAGTGGGTATGATTACAAAAGTAACCATTCGAATGGCGAGATCGATAGAGATTATCCTTTTGTTGCAGGTGTGGCAACGTGCATTGCCTTTAAACCGGACGACGAGACGGTTCTGTTGTTGGGAGTGGACACAGGCGTGGTGTTCCAGTGTTCCACAACCTCCACCACCCACTCACTCGTCCGCTACCCTGCCCACACCTCCCCAGTCAGGAGGGTCGCTTGGAACACCCACTACCACAAGATCTTCCTCTCTTGCTCTGTTGACTGGACCATCAAAATATGGCTCTTGCACAGACTGTAAGTTAAAGGACAGAGGCCGTTTTTGGTCTTTCCACTTGTTACAGAGTATAGTGGAGGAATATTGAAGGGGATTTTGCATTCCAAAGTTACCATGAACAATACTTGATGGTTTAACCATCAATACTTGATGGTTTAACCATGTAGCCATAAATCCATGCTACTGAGAACAATGGTTCAGTGATAGAATCAAAATCTGCATTAAATCTGTTTCCTAAATGATCACATTTAAATAAATTAAGATTCTTAGGATAATGTAAGTTGGAGGAACTTAAAGCAGTACCTGGTTTGGTCAAGATCTACAGTAAATGCAATGGTGGGAAGTGGCTTATCATCCATGACTTGAGATAAAACGTCTTTTATTCTTGCATTATAGGGTGTCATTTATCATGCTGTACCCATAGGGAAAGGAACACGGTCATCCACTGATCTGGTAGTGTGGGAGGAGGAGGCCATATGGGAAGATGAACAGGTTACTTGTTGACATCGTCTTATGGGGATGAAAATTGCCACTGAAGTCCCTGGACCTTGGGCAGGGAAATGTTACCTTTTAACCTCTGATGCTCCAGGTCACTAATGATCATACTCGGGGTAGGTCACCTGCTGACCCCGAGAAAGCTGCAGGACACTAGTGATCACCCATGAACCTGAGAATCACAACTGATGACCTATTGATCTACTGCAGGTGTCTGCTAATCGAGCTAGAAGGAAGAGGTGCAACAGATAGATTGCTGACCCAGTAATGTTGCAGGTAACTGTTGCTGATGCTGACTGGACTCAAAGAGTTGTTGCGACAGCTTACACATCTTGACTTGGCAATGTTGCAGGTCGCCGCTGATTGTGCTGGACCTCGGCGGGGCTGTAGCGGGGGTCATGTGGTCGCCGTACAGTAGCAGTGTGTTTGTGGCCGTCACGGACGAGGGACGTGTCTACGTATACGACCTGTTCTTACGCAAGTGTCGCCCACTGTGCGTACAGAGCCTGGTACAGCGGCGGCGGGTGGCAGCTGCCTGCGTGGCCTTCAACCCCTTCCATCCCATCATCCTGGTGGGGGGCGAAAGGTTAGTCCTTTTTCCCCTCATTTTCGTTCCGGCGGGAAGCGGTGGTCGTACCCGAGTCCGAACCATCCTGGTGGGGTCTAGAAAGCGAGTTCCTCCTCATATCATGCCGAGACGTGAGACGGGACACACACTCCTCACCATCACGAAAAACGAGTCCATCTTTTCATCGTCGTGAGAAGCAAGAAGCAAGTGTCTCTCCCTTCTTCATCCTCAGGGGCAAGAATTGACCCCCCCCCTCATCCTGAGTGGTAAGTAGTGCCTCCCCTCTTCATCCTGAGGGTTGAGAAGCATGTCCTTCTCCACATCATCCAAAGGGCCGAGAAGCAATACCCTCTCCTCACTTCCTGACGCCCAAGAAACAACCGACTCATTACTGACAATAAACTGGTCCCTTTCCCTTACCATCCTAATGATGGGGATGAGAACTGTCCTCTGCCGTTATTACTAATGGCATCACTAAAGTTGCTGGTCCATATCATCCCTGTAGCTGTTGGGGTGCAGAGCAGTGAGCCCCTCCCCTCATCATCCTAGTATGGAGCTAGCTAGAAACAGGTTCTTTTACTTATCATACTGATGAGAAGATTGGGGGCTCCCTTCCCCTCCTCACTATCACAGTGCGGGGACAGGAACCGACTCATAAATATCATGGTCCTCCCTCTGTTTATCAACCTGGTGGTGACTCAGCCAGTAAGGTCTCTCTCTCTCGTCATGCAGATGTCAATAAGAGGTTGTGAACGAAATACAAGATGTAGATTGCACCGATTCTCGCTGAATGCATGACCGTCACCATTTTGCGATTCAGCTGCCTTAATGAGATGTAACCAATACTTTGATAGTTTTAACAATCCTTTATGCAATATACTAAATCTCCAAGAATTACGTTATAGTTCTATTTGCAACATATTACCTTTAACTAAATATTTTCTTCCATGTCTTAGCACCAACTTCTATACTTCAGAAATAAAGGTTATACCTTCCAGCCCTCTGTAGTTTCACTGTTACACAGATTCATTAGATTGTATAACCACACGATTAATTCATGCCTTGTCTGTGACTTTCAGTAATACATCCAGTACTTTGTTCCTATTTAGAATATGTTTATTTAACGCTTGCAATTTGTCGTCTCCCCACAGAGGCCACCTGGTGGCCCTCAAGCTCTCCCCCAACCTCAGGAAACCTCACAAGGATGCCAAGGGCGCCGACGCACAGCAGCTGCAGGAGATAGAACTGTGCAAGATGGAGCGTCTCATAGCCACCACCAACAAGGGATGAGTTGATTTCGGTGTCGCAGCGTTGCTCGACAATGACCGGACTGGAGAGGGGGATCTTCAGGTCATACGTCAAGAGAGAGAGACAGAGAGAGCGACGCCTTTAACGTAAAATTCCCCCACCCCAACAACACCTGCCTTCGGGACTGCCCTACTGTTACTTGCTTCCAACAATGAACACTACTGGTACAAAAAAAAAAAAATAGATAACGAGAACTGAATTTGAAAAAAAAATAAATAGATATTAAAAGTCAAAGTAGTATGATTACCAAAGACAAGCCGTGACAAAATGATGCATGAGTTTGATGCACTGTTGTTGAAATTCGCTTTATTGTACATTTTTTTAAATGGATTTGCTTTATAATGAACAGCTCCCTCCAGAGGAGTCTACATTTCCCTGCTACTGGGCTGCAGGAACCTTTAGAAAGGTCCTGGGACAATCACAATATATATATATATATATATATATATATATATATATATATATATATATATATATATATAAGATACCGTCGTTGCTGGACTACTCGGTCATTTTTGTCTTATGTCGAAACTACAGCACTGCGACCAGAGAACATGGCATCCCAGATTAAGTACATATATATAGTGGACATCTTTGTCTGCGTATATAAAACCACTAGAAAATCTCCGTAACCGACTCCAAGATATTACGCAACCGAGCAGGAATATACAAGAAACTACTAAATTCAACCACTTTGTAGATTAAATAAAAAAAGCAGTCAAATATAATTGCATACAGCAAATATTCTAAAAAAAAAATATTCGTAGTTCTGTTGATTTTTTAATGACACGGCAATTAATCACATTAACCTTAATATTAATTAGTTCATTAACCCTTATCGCTGTTGCCTTAAATAAGTACAATTAAATATAATGCTCCGTATCAGTCTTTGCCACTCGCTTTAATCTTTAACCACTGCAACTTACCATTGGACTTTGATTTTAATTATGAAAAAGTAATTTTCGACCACGGGTTGAATTTAGAATAGGATTTTGTATGTTATTTTGTATCAGAAATAAGGCAAATTATGACATTTTGGCGTTGTCTGAGAGAAGATGGCGTGTGGGTTGGTTATTTAGCCTTATGCGGTAGAAATGACATTCCTTTAGCCTCGTCAGAATAAAAACCGTCTTTAGCCATGTCCAGAAAGGGGATATAGGGTGAATATCAAGTGAAAAATAACTTCAGGCTTCGTTCAAGTAGCAGAACACCCAAGCACTCGTTACGGTTGTTTATACATACACCAGCCTTTCAAATGCCGTAA